>SKCR01037255.1:0-68785 GCA_019454045.1 Zanthoxylum bungeanum
CTAAACATCTTCACTCCTCGGGTCGGGTGAAGTACATGAACCGATTCGACCATCGACCCTCAGAATCTTTGGAACGGAAATCTCATCTATACTTTTTTTACTTTTCTGAGATCATGGTGCCCCAAAAATCACTATCGACATCCATAAATCGCATTTGTTCATTCATAATTAATTTCATTCCATTCAAAATCAAGTTGTGTACTTCAAATAATTACACAATTGCTGATTTCATATTAATTATCATAAGAGAGGTATATGAAATAGACAAACAAATATCTTGTTAGATTGTGTTGCTTTTACAACTCTTCTGATCAAGCGGTCCCTATAAATATTTGTCATTGTGCGTGAATAATTTATTTGGACATCATGCAAAGCAAACATTCATGGATGAAAATAAACCAATTAGGGCACTGATATCACTGTTGGAAAAAGAATAGATTAAAGATTATTATATCGTAATTTTCATGTTCGCAGTGGATACTGATCGAACGATTTATTTCATATTCTCACACATATAACAAGTTTTCCTTATAACTGTAGAGTGACTACTAAAGTTTTCTATTACTTGTTTTACACATTCCGAATCTCAAAGGCCTTTGATGGTGCATTAGAGAAAATAATGGAGAGGAGTTGATAAATTTCAGAGAGTAGATAGGTGAACTTTTAATTTGATTAAATCTTTATCACAAAGAGATGTTATCCTACAAGACTTATCTTGTGAATAATTAATTATAACCAACTAATATTAATAATCTATTTATTATTTATTTGAGACTTATCCAAATTAATTACTAAAATAAAATTTAATAATTAAAGATGAATTGATAGATTACAAAGTCTACCTCATATGGAATGTCCTTGTGCATGTCATGCAACAGAGCTCATAATTTATATTTAGGGATGACAATGATCGGATATCGATCATTTTTGCGAAAATCGAAATTGAGAATAGAAACCTATATCCAATATTCGATATATATCCATGATTGAAAAAATCATGGTTGATGTCCGTATCCAAAACTGACTAGATATAGGGAGTAATTTTTTGGTGCAACAGAGATATGGGTGATGTGGTATCACCAATAAATTAGTAAATCACATGTATGATTTAATATCCATTTTTTTAGTTATTTTTTTATATTTTAGCACGTGTGACAATGAATTATTAGATTGTTATACGGATGACGTGGTACCTCCGTTGTATTATAAATTTTCTCCATATTAGGATACTGACTAAAGGTGAAAAATGATAATAACCCTTTGAGGATTTCCAATGCCTAATTAAAGTTTTTTCTAGTATAAGTAAAGGGTTCTAAGTAACTGTTAAGGAGAATTGAATCTCAAACCTAAAACAGGTATTATTCTTTATAAACTTAGCAATAAGATCATTTATTTGAGTGTAATAATGTGACAATCCTCATAACTATCATTGCTAATTAGCCACCATTATCCGATCATCAATTAATAACTCAACATAAATGCGAAGCTTTTTTGGTAAGGAGAATTGAATTGCCAAACTGAGTAGATAATATATGTGAAATCATCATAATATCATTGACTTTGAACAGGTACCGTCTATTTTTTAGATCTAATCCACTACAGATCTATCATCATTCATCAAACGACCCAGAACCACCACAGTTTCAGAAATGGCAAAAAAAAGAGAGAAATTTGTCTCTGAGTGGTATTTTAATGATATGGTATTTAATATAAAAAATATTAAATTTGAAATTAACTAATAATAATAGAGTAAAAATTTGATTAACACATGTCTAGCATTCATCCGCTGCGTGTATTTACTCATTCCATGTGAAAAATTAGTAAAGAGTGGGCACCACACATCCCGCAAAAACACCTATATAATAAGCACCATAACCACAAGCATTGAACAACCAAGACAGTAATTGCTCATTTCTTCTTATGTATAGTTCCTGTTTCTTACTTATTCTTCGGCTAATAACAAAAGGCAAAAATTAGCAGCAGCTCGAAGACCGTCGTGATGATGATGATGATGTTTGTTTTGGCAGTTTTTTTATGGCTACTGCAACGGTGTGTAGCCGCTAAATTTCACCTTCGGCCTAAAATTAAGAATTTGTAAATTGGGAGCGCCAGCGATCCTGTAAAATAAAGGTAGAAAAAGCATAGAGTAACTACCCACCGGTATAGTGAACACCGTAAACACTTCGACGCTCAAGTCAGTGATGGTGATGAATAAAAAAGGGGGAAGAACAAAGCTAATGGTTACCTTGGTCTTTGTAGTTTCATTGTCGTGAGGGTGATAAACTTATGTTTTAGGGAATGATGAATGCTTTGAGAACTCGAGTGTGTGAGAGTCGAAGCTCGAGTTGTTGAATCAAAGCTTGAGTGTCCTGGGACTAAGTGTAATCCCAATTATTTTTGGATTGGTCCAAATATTTAGTCTTCTCGTTGGAAATGGACTATGACTAACATGGTCTGTGGTTATTTGGAGGCCTTTGGGTCGTATGAGCCTCCCACATTTGTGGGTATTTGGTTTCATGGGCCCTACATGTGAATCATGCGTAGAATCATCTTCCAGTGACTGAAATGGGTGTGAATTGGGGCTTAGTGGCAGCTCATAATGCTATTTTGGGCCAGAAAAAAGCCATGGGTTGTGTTTTGGCATAAGTCCGATATTATGTTGGCCTGAGACATAATGTCATTTGAGTCCCTGGTCCAAATTTGGCCAGTACAATTTATCACATACTCTCTAAGTCAAAGAGTCATTAGCTTTGAGAGTATTGTGCGAGTATGTCGTCTATGGCTATAGTTTAGAGTAGGTAAGCGTACCTGAGACATCGGTGTCGCTTGGACCAGGTGATGGTCATATCACATCGACTGGTACAAGATAATCTCTAACCCGACGAAGGCCATTAAGGAATGTCATGTCGACTGGACCAGATGAAAGTCCATGATAATCTCCAGTCGACTGGACCTAAAGAAGTTCCAGGGGAGTCTTTTATGTCTTCTGGACCAGATGATGGTTTAAGTCTTCAATCTGACTAGACAAAAGTCATGGGGAATGTTCTTTTCGATTGGACCAGATTAAGGTCCAAGATAATCTCTAGTCGACTGGACCTGAAAAAGGTCCAGGGGAGTCTTCAATGTCATTTGGACTAGATGACGGTCCAGGTCTTCAACCTGACTTGACAAGAGACATTGGAAATGTTCCTGTCGTCTGGACTATGTGAAAGTCCAAGATAATCCTTAGTCGAATGGACCTGAAGAAGGTCCAATGAGTCTTCAATGTTGTCTGGACAAGATGAAGGTCAAGGTCTTCTACTTGACTCGACAAGATTCATGGGAAATATTTCCATCAATTGGACCAGATGAAGGTCCAAGATAACCTCGAGTCGACTAAACCTAAAGAAGGTATAGAGGAGTCTCCAATGTCATCTAGACCAGATTGAGGTCTAAGTCTTCAACCTGACTCGATAAAAGTCATGGGGAATGTTCTCGTCGATTGGATCAGATGAAGGTCACTGATAATCTCCAGAAGACTAGACCTGAAGAAGGTCTATACCAGATGAAGGTCCAGATCTTCAACCTAACTCGACAAGAGTCATGGGGAATGTTCCCGTTGACTGAATCAGATGAAAGTCCAGGATAACCTCAAGTCGACTAGACCAGAAGAAGGTCCAGGGGATTCTTCTATGTCGCCTGGACCACATCGAGGTCCAAGTCTTCAGCCTAACTCGATAAGAGTCATGAGGAATTTTCCCATCGACTAGACCAAATGAAGGTCCATGATAATCTCCAGTCTACTAGACCTGAAGAAGGTCCAGATGAGTCTTTAATGTCGTCTAGGACGGATGAAGGTCCAAGTCTTCAACCTGACTCGACAAGATTCATGGGGAATGTTCTCGTCGATTGCATTAGATGAAGGTCCAAGATAACCTCCAGTCGACTAGATGTGAAGAAGGTCTAGAGGAGTCTTCTATGTTGTTTGGACCAGATGAAGGTCAATGTCTTCACTTTTAATCTACCATATAATTGATGTCAACTAGAGTCTTGGTGCTATATTATCAGAGGTGTTATGAGTCTGCCCCGTTGATTGGATTAATCGTGTTGATTGAGATCACTATGTCGACTGGTATTGCTTTTGTGCCTAAAACCACAAACATGGTTAATTGTCTTGATAATAAATAATTCGACCCGTCGACTGGAGGTTGTGCCGGCTAAACCCATTCGTGGTTCTTAGGGGTCTGCTAGAGCAAGGCCCATGCTATATCATCTGAGTCAGACAGATATTTCTCCAGGTTTTTCGATGTCATCAGACACCCAGCCAGGTCGATTAAAAAAAGTTTCATTCATTCCATGTCGTGTAGAGAAGATATCACGAATGGAGTGCACAACATTAAAGTATTAGCAGCCTCCCTATAATTTCCCTTTCAATTCTCAATCCCAAATTCAATAATGTGATAGCATAATCAAAATAAATAAATCATTCTTATTTATATTTAAACCATAATGACTAAAATATCACCCATCCCCTTACTCTTTAGCTATTTCACCCATTGGGTACTATCAGAATCATCCATTATATACTCCTGTTAGTGACCTCCAAATGAAGATTGGCTTTGGTTTTGGAATACTTTCTCAGATCTCAAACTTCTATTGCCATATTTTGCATAAGAATATTCGTAGCGCTGATGGCAGTGGAGGGTATCAGATCCCTCGTGGGTTTATGTTCAATATTGTGACGTGCAAATTACACAACCGAGATTTATCAGTGGTTGGGATTCAATATTTCAACACAAACTGTTGCAGGCTACGTCTTTCTTGCGGTTGCTACACTTATTATGACCAATTGGGCACTCGCAAAGCATCGTCGTTTTTTCTTACTTTCAATCTCTATTGTTTTCTATTTTGGATGTAAAGTTGAACTCTTCATTTATGAAGTTTCTCATCACATTTAGGCCCCCCTGAGTCAGATAAACTGAATCTTGGTAGAGTTCTATTTTGAAACTATATGCTAAATTTTGCGAGTTTCTTTTTAGCAAAAATTACATTTGTGATCTCAATACCAGTCGACATAGTGATCTCAATCGACACGATTAATCCCATCAATGGGGATAGTATATGTTTTAAATTTCAAATACAACCTTGTTGTTGAGGTTTCAATACTTGACATGACAGCAAAATCCAAGTAACTCAAATGTAATGGTTGGTTGGTTCAAGTTTTTTGGACAGCCATTGTTGGCTGGAAAAGGTTGCTTTAAGCAGCAAATTCTTTTTTGAAAAAAGCAAGTACAAAGATCACATCATATTTATGTCAAGAGAACATCTTTAAAAAATTTAAAGGGTGTTATTTTACTTGATTGATCATCCTTTTATTTATTTCCAAGTCATAATAAAGGGGCAAGTGTGATTGTTTGTTAATAATAAGCACTATTTATAAAGGCATTTATGAGAAAATAACAATTAAGGATTAATTTGACAACACTATTTAATTAGGGTTTTTAAAAAATATTTTTAATATAATTTTAAGTATTTCCCATCAGACACTGATTACATTGAAAGTGTTTCTTACAAAATACTTGCAAAAAAAAAAACCCCAATGGTTTTAATTTTTAAACAGTAAAAGTATTATTAATTATTGAGACCAAATAATTGAATTTTTCTCTTCTATTTTTACTCGGAAAAACATTTTGTGAATTATTATAAAATTATAATGAAAGGGAAGAAAAATGATAAAATGGTAAACATAAAGCGCGATGAGTAGTGCTCAAGAGGTGTGACTTAATGGTGTAGGGTTCAGGATCTCATCCTGAGATCTTCGGTTCAAATCCAAGAAATTGATTTTTTTTTTTGTAAGAGTTTAGGACCGTCGAAATTTTATATATTTCATTTAAACCTAAAATAAGTGATTTGACGATGAAAATTCCAACGATTAAAAAAAAACGATCAATAATCCAACGGTCAAAATCTCATCTCACTCTTCTTATATTTATTTATTTTCCAATTTCCTCCTCCTCTTCAGACAAAATAAGGAGCCATCCATTTCGTGCGCCTCGTATATCGGTCGCTCTAATCTCGTAACCGGTCAATTTCTCTGTCATTTCTTTTTAAATTAAATTCTACTTTTCGATCCGTTCAATACCTCGTAGATCTGGTAAATTTTTTTTTTTAGTTAATTTCTTCACTTTTATTTTGATAATGTATTTTTTTACCGAAAAATTCTTAATCGTTAGAATGTGATTTAGGGTTTAATCGTAGCTTTATTTTATTTCTGTATTAGTGGCTAAGTAGTCGTAAGATTGAATCTTCCTTTTTTGTTTTTATTTATTTGATTGCATTTTGTGCATGATTAGATTGAGCCATATCTTAAAGATTTATTTTTTATGTTTATTTCGATTCTTTCTCTTTATTGTTAATGTGATTTGATCATTGTTAGTGATGAATACTGTTGTTGTATTTGAATTCAATAAATTAGATAAATTTATTCTGTATTAAAGCTATGGACCAATTTGTCGATACGATCATGAATGTCATTATCTGCATTTATGAATAGGGAAGTAAAAGAGGGAATGGCTGCGTGTACTTTTTTTTATTGTTATTATGAATAATGTCATTGTATTGGCTGATTTCATTTTTGATATTGCAGGTAGCAGAAGATGGCAGACGGTGAGGATATTCAGCCACTTGTTTGCGATAATGGAACAGGAATGGTTAAGGTAATTGAATTAGCTTGAATGTATTAGAAGCTGTTTTTTATTGGTTCGCTTACTGGTAAATTCTAAGTTGGTATGACATAGCTGATTATAATCTTGTATTGTTTAGGCTGGATTTGCAGGAGATGATGCTCCACGGGCAGTGTTCCCTAGTATTGTTGGGCGTCCACGTCACACTGGTGTAATGGTTGGCATGGGTCAGAAAGATGCATATGTCGGTGATGAGGCTCAATCCAAAAGAGGTATTTTGACTTTGAAATACCCAATTGAGCATGGTATTGTGAGCAACTGGGATGACATGGAGAAGATTTGGCATCACACCTTCTACAATGAGCTTCGTGTTGCCCCAGAAGAGCATCCGGTTCTCCTTACTGAAGCTCCTCTCAATCCCAAGGCTAATCGTGAGAAGATGACCCAGATCATGTTTGAGACCTTTAACACTCCTGCTATGTACGTCGCCATCCAGGCCGTTCTTTCCTTGTACGCGAGTGGTCGTACCACTGGTAAGAATCTCAGAAGTTTGAAAATGTGTGATCAATGTGTTGGCATGTCTTGGCATTAGGCCAGGGCTAGAATGGCTTGAGTTATTATTTGCCTTTTTTTTTTGAGAAGTCCAATTTCTATGTTTATAGTCAGAGGTTCATATGTTATTTAAATCTTGGAGACCTGCCTTTTTGACGATGGTAAACCATGGATGTTCTGCCTTTTGCTTGTAGGTATTGTGTTGGACTCTGGTGATGGTGTCAGCCATACAGTCCCCATATATGAGGGTTATGCCCTCCCACATGCAATCCTTCGTCTTGATCTGGCTGGTCGTGACCTGACTGATTCCTTGATGAAAATTCTCACTGAGCGTGGGTACTCTTTCACCACCACAGCCGAGCGTGAAATTGTGAGGGACATGAAGGAAAAGCTGGCTTACATTGCCCTTGACTATGAGCAGGAACTTGAGACCTCCAAGACCAGCTCTGCAGTTGAGAAGAGCTATGAGTTGCCAGATGGGCAGGTTATCACTATTGGTGCTGAGCGTTTCAGATGTCCTGAGGTCCTTTTCCAACCATCCATGATTGGAATGGAAGCAGCAGGCATCCACGAGACAACTTACAACTCCATCATGAAGTGTGATGTTGATATCAGAAAAGACCTGTACGGCAACATTGTCCTCAGTGGTGGTTCAACTATGTTTCCTGGTATTGCTGATAGAATGAGCAAGGAAATTTCTGCCCTAGCCCCAAGCAGCATGAAGATTAAGGTAGTGGCACCACCTGAGAGGAAGTACAGTGTCTGGATTGGAGGCTCTATCCTTGCTTCCCTTAGCACTTTCCAGCAGGTTCGTTTCTTGTGAATATATTGCGTTTTGATGTTTTAACTGAAAATTTCAGGTTAATTGCTTCTCACTTGCTGATTTTGCTTGTGTTTTGAGTGCAGATGTGGATTGCAAAGGCTGAGTACGACGAGTCTGGGCCATCGATTGTGCATAGAAAGTGCTTCTAACTGTTTACCAATAGGATTTTAAAGGAGTACTGTTTTTCCTTTGAGTTTGCAACTTTTTTTTTAGCCATTGTAGCTTTGTTATCCTTGTGTTTATTTTCATATTGGAGATCAGACTTTGTGATGGCTGAGTTGAATTTCAAAATGGTCAAATTCTTTCATTATCATCCATTTTGTGAGAAGTGTTTTGACTGTTGACATCCATTTTCATTTGGCTGCTGCCTTGATGTCCACTTAAATTTTCTCAAAGTGAAATTTTTACCGTGGGTGTAACAGTTTGGTTTTGGAGTCGATGGAAATTGAATCTGTTTAAACCTCAATCAGGACTGAAATGAATTTATTAGCATTCGGAAAATTTTTGCCTGAGATCCTGTATAGCCAACATAATTAAATTTTCTGTTAATAAAAAGAATTGGTGTTATATTATTTAGGGTATATGTTTCAAGTGAAGTTATAGATTTCTCTGTAACTTTTTTCATCTTCCAAAAGAGAAATAATAGCAGAAATTTCGTCAAGAATTGTTTTTACAAATCCTTCTCCGAGAATATCATTTCTCAAAGCATAAACTCATAATCTACACACATCGTTAGATGATCAACAAAATCTGAACATCTAATAAACCAATTAGGCAAATATGAGTCTGAAAGTCTTGTATATCTAAACCTCGAGAGAAAAAATCAAATTAAAAATAAGTCTAAACAGTATATAGCTTTCATTTTTAGGAATGTGATGCTTTAGTCAATCACTTAATCCTATAGAGAAGAAAATTAGCTCCTGAAATAAATTGTATTACAGAATTAAAAACCACATCGTTAGCTCATCACAGCCTGCACAAGAAAAAAACTGAGGCAAAGTGCAGACGTGTTTCTGAAGATGTATATAACCTACACTTGCCTAATCAGGTGTGTCGCCTTTTTATCTGCAGCAATACACTAAATGGAGAGACTCAAAGAATTGTAATACGTGTACTTGTGGATTAAAACTCAGTAAAGAAGGCTCATGTGCGAACTTTCCACATACCAGTCCTGTGTCCCACTGACATAAGTGCAAGCTCCCAAAGCATGTTGGGAATGCTCAATGGATTCACCTTTGATCCCGGAATTTCAGACCACTTTACGGATATCTCTATAATTGGGATGCCAAACCTTTTGCACAGATAAACTAACTCAACATCAAAGCACCACCTACAAAAAGTCCATGTGCTCAGCTTGTTAGTATTTCAAGAGAACAATGAACAAATGAAATGGATTGGAACATAACATTGCTCTGAAAATGCCATTGAAAAGATTCCTCTATCTATTTTTATGAACATGTACTTGAATTTCAGGGCTGGGACAGTAAGAAAGATTGTAGTCACCTTTTCAAGCGGATGTTAGTGAAAAGCTTCCTTGCTGCAGCTCTAGTAAACATCTTGAAACCACACTGAGACATCAAGAAGTCCATATCAGATAAAGAAGCAACATAGTTAGTTACTCCAGAAATGAAGAAACAAATGCAAAGTAGAAGCTTACCTGTGTATCACGAATTCCAGGACCAGCAGTCAAGATAACAACAAGATGGAAACCCTTCATCAAAAAATTGCGATACCACTTCCTCTGAAATCAAGTGAAGTAGTTCAGCTAAACAATGAAATGAAATGAAATAGAGGAAAAAAAGAAATATACAAATGAAGCAGCATGAGGAAGTCACAATACTGAACTGTAGCCAAAGCTTTCTCTTCAAGATGAGCACGAGAGCCAAAAGCAGCTATTGGGATATCAGATATTCTCAGAGTTGAATCATCAGTCACTGAATCTCCATGATTATACTCCTTTCTGGCAACTGCATGGATCTATAGGCATAACATGGGGTAATTGTAGTACCATTCTTAAACTTGTCACATGAATTCAATTGAATTTTGAAGTAACTAAACAACTCATGAAAACAGCAATATTATAAATATAATATGAGAAGTCACAGCCAATACAAACCTGACTTTCAAGCTTTTCTAGGTCAGTAACCTTGGTTGCACCATCAGCATCCAGCATCAGAAGTAATTCACCCCGTGAATGAAGCATTCCCTGTTTTACAATGCTTTCACAGAGGTAACGAGCTTCGCTCAATATTTATCACGCATAGTGGGAAAAAAATACCCCTTCAACAAAATAATTCTGAACTGGGGAAACGAATTCTTTAGATTAGACTCACTTTTCTGATAGCTTCTCCTTTCCCATGATTTCTACCGAGAAGGATAACCCTCACATAATCCATTGTGTACTTACTTACAAAGTCAAAAGCTACTCTTTTTGTCCCATCGGAACTTCCATCATCCACGATCAACACCTAAACAGGAACTCAACAGTTAAAGCCTAACCTCAAACAATGGGTAGCTACTAGCTACTATCAGTCACACACTGTTGCAAGTAGTAACTTTGAGTGCTTATACAAAGATTTAATGTTCAAAGAAATGAATGTACACACCAATTTTGACATTGTCTTAAATAATTATACAATTTTCAGCCTATTATGGGTAATTAGCTTTATAGGACAGTGTCATCCCAGCATTATAGGAAACCTAATCTTTTAGTGGATGGTTTGGTTGGGCCCGGCAGTGATGAAGTTATGAAATGGTGCAAAGATGAAATTCATTTTGTCTTTTTCCATGATACATGGAATTTTCAGTTTATTAAAAGAATATAGAGACGAAGTAGAGATTAGGGCAATTGGAATAGAAATGCAACAAAAAGCAGATGCCTGAGACTAGTAGAAGTTAAGATAGATCAAACACGAATGTTCGTCGTGAGTGAGGTACATCCTGCAGAATAGCTGCATCACTATATTTTGCCAGTATAAATTATAATGGATAAAGTGGTCAATCCCTGTGATAATTTGCTTAATGTCATTCCAAGTCAATATAGTGAGGCAAGGAATTGGAAACCCTATATTTTTCCTGCCCTAAGTGAAACTTGAATTTTCCAAAACTTTCATTATATCCTCGAGGCAATGAGACTAAACCGAGATATATTACATATGATTTAATGCTGGTAATTATGCTGCAGCCAGTCCCATCAAGATAAAACCTGAGTCAGCTGATCCATAAAATGAAAGGAACAGAAAGTACCTCATAAGTGAATGATTTATCCTTTGCTGCACGTTGTTGAAGGTAACTACAAAGTAAGACATTTCATTACGCTTTAATATTGTAAGTCTTCTGCAACAGTCAGATATATAATCATTTTATTACATCATATGAGCAGATAAGGCAAACTAATGCGCCTTGTACAAGACACCTTCTTTATCTACAATAAGAGGATAAGACCAATGCAACAAGCTGTGAACAAAATTGGAAGTGCAAACACTTGAGTGAATGCGTGTGCATCTCAAATATTATTTAGAGGTTCGCCCTAACACATTCATAATCTCACCCTAAAACCAGAAATTATTTTGGGCAATGCCATCTAATTGTTGTTTATCACGGGTATTAATAATCATTAACTGGAAAAATTACTTTTCAATTTTTTCTTAAGCAACTGGTGTGACAATTTAGTCACATCATATAAGAAGTGACTGTGGAATATCAACTACAGTATTTTCACGTTTCCCAGTTCTTTGTCTTCCCAGTCTTAGCTAGTATACCCCAATGCACACAATTCAAAATAATAAATAAAGTTCTAGTAATAGCAACATTAAACATAAAAATAGCTTTACTTCAACTTACTTGAGGGTTTCATCAAGAGCTCCAGGAAGCCTGTGCTCCTCATTGAATGCCGGAATTATGAGAGAGATATATTTCTCTGCTGGATCAGTAACGGAAGAACAAGGAACCTGCAACAAGTACAACCAGAACATTTATTTTTTTCAAAAAAAAAAAAAATTATATACCCACTTCAAATGACATAAAAAAAATATTGATACTAAGAGAAAAACTTAAGCAAAAAATGCCAGAAAATAGGCAACAAAAATTCAAAATTTTACAACAACCAACTATCCAAGCAATTTGGAATTAGGTTGACCCACTAAAAAGAAAAGTTTCAATTTTTTAATACAAGCTAAATCAATAAGAAATCTTGAAATAGTTCCACGAAAACAGCATTAGCTAGAGCTTGTAATAGTAAAAATGAAATTTTAGTTACTTAAACTGCTGAAAGAGATGCACATTTAGCTACAATTTGGGGGGAAAAAAAACTACGTTCTTTCTCTGTCCATTAAACACACTCCTTTATTTATTTTATGTTCAATTTTAATTGCAACTAAAATGACCAAAACAACAGCAAATAAATAAATAAATAAATAAAATTGGAATAACTAATAACCTGTTTCAACGAAGTCGGATCCTCGAAGATCGCAGGAGCATCAACGTGGCTGTTTAAAAAGAGCAATCAATGAATTAAAATAAGATAATTAAATTTTAAAATTTTTTTAAAAAAAATCGGAAATAAAAATTGAAAGTAAGGGTATTTAACGTACGTGTGATTGTGTCTTCTCCTATAAGCTTCGCAGATAATCGCTGAGATTAATCCAAATAAAACGATCACAATTGCAACCAGCAGAGCCTCCACAATCGCGCATAGAAACCCCATTGTTTTCGCTTTTGTTTTTTTGATTTGTTCTTGTGTTATCAAGTTTTGTTGTTGGTCATTTTATTTTGCACTCTTGGTTTGACCTTTTTCTCTAAATTTATAAATATATAATAAACATATTTGTGCTTAGTATCAACAAGCCCGTCTAGCTCAGTTGGTAGAGCGCAAGGCTCTTAACCTTGTGGTCGTGGGTTCGAGCCCCACGGTGGGCGATTATTTTTTCCAAATTTTGCTTTTTATTTTAATTTCCTTTCTTCTTCCCCTACAAATACTATGACTTTATCAAAAAAAAAAAAAAATAGGACAACAAAATTTAAACTTCAAACTAAAAGTAAATACATTGTTCTTTTTTTTTTGAAAGGGAGTAAATACATTGTAATTTTTTTTTTTTTAAAATGAAATTCATTCATATATAAAAATATCACAAGGATGTAATTACATGCTCATAGATAGATCAGGCCACGGTTCCGGTTCCGGAACCGAACTGGAACCGAAAAGGTTCAGGTTGGAATCGTGGGGTTTTGTTGGAACCGTAGGGTTCCAATAGGAATCCTAACCCCAACGGCTACTAGTCGTTGGCTCACTGCCCTCAAAATAAAAAAAAATGTCGTTAAGGCATAAAAAAATAAAATAAAATAAAAATTATAAATTCATAATATATCTCTAATAACGGTAATAAAACGGTTATATTTATGGGCATTTTTTGTATCAAAAAAATTCTAAAACTCTATAAATATGATTCATTTTTCATTATTTCAACACATCAAATTCTCAACTCTCTCAATTCCTACAATTCTCTTATTCTCAATCTCAATTCAATTAGTTATTATCATTCACAATTAGTCAATTTTCTTATTTTTGTTACTTATTTCTTAAACGAAAAATGGCAAGCTCATCTGAGAACATCATGTCAAATATGCCAACCCAAGAGAGCGGCCCTAGTGTCGGTGCACAATCACGGAGAAGAGAAGTCAAGGCTCGTTCCTCGGATGTTTTCAAAATTCATTTTCATTTAGAAAAATTAAACGATGACAGTTCAAGAGCGATCTGCAACTATTGTGGGGTTTTCTACAAATTGTCTAGTGGATACGGCAATATGATCAAGCACCTGGAAAGACATCATCGGTTGAACTTGGAATTGATACGACGCAAACTCAAATGGCCAGGTACGCATCATCTAGTAGAGGTACGAGTGCTGTATATTTATTTAAATATTCTGATGCAAAAAATAGAGAAGAATTTGCGAAATTAACTTGTATGACACATCTTTCTTTAAGCTTTGGTGAAAAACTTCATTTTACTAATTACGTGCATAATGCTTTAAATCCTTCTGCATGTAGAATGACTCGAAACACAACAAAACGTCATATTTTTAAATTATATAAAGATGGTAAAATTATTTTAAATGAAATATTTAAAGAGATGAAATGTCGTATTTCTATATGTTCTGATATTTGGAGTGACCATTGGCAAACACACTCATACATGAGTGTAACTTGTCATTGGATTGATGCATCATTTACCATGCAAAAACGACTTATTGCATTTAGAGTTTTTGATGACCAACATACTGCACAAAATATTTATAGAATTATGAAGGTAATTTTTGATGAATATGGTTTAATAGAAAAAAATTTAACAATTGGATTTGATAATGCATATGCAAATACTGCATCCATCAATGATTTAAAATCCTTATGTCAACCAAATTTAGGGGGTCGATTTTTTCATATTCGTTGTACATGTCATGTCCTTAACTTATGTGTTCAAGATGGTCTGAAATTATTATCACATTTCATTGATCCTATTAAGACGGCACTAAATTGTATTTGGTCATATTCTCAAGTTAGGAGAGAATGGATAAAGTTTTGTAAAATAAATGGTATTAAACCGATTAAATTTTCAATAGATGTTCCAACACGTTGGAATTCAACTTATTTTCTTTTATGTCAAGCATTTCAATACAAAGAGCATTATGTAGTTTTTTTCTCAACATGTTCAAAATGTCACACTTTATCCTAGTCAATGAGATATTTGTGAAAAGATTTTAGATATTTTAAAATTTTTTAATGATGCTACTTTAATTTTTAGGGTGTTTATTATCCAACAGCACATTTATTTCTTCTTGAAAAACTTGAATATTGTTGGTGCTCTCAATGAACATGCTGAAAGTAGCGATCCTAATGATATTGTTTTGTTAGAAGTCATTACTGTTATGAAGGTAAAATGGTTGAATTATTTTAGAGAAATTCATTTACTTTATCTTATTGCTGCGCGTTTTTTTATCCTAAATTTAATTAGAAGGTTTGAATGTGCTTTACAAGCTTACTATGGTTATTAGGAATATTAGAAATTGATATTACAAGATTAATGATGAAATTAAGAATGATTTAATTGAGTTATTTAATGATTATATTGTAAGATATAACTTAGGAACATTAGGTGAATCTAGTAGTAGCGAACCGGTAATTCAAACAAGACTTAGCGCAGGGGATCGTTGGTTATTGCAACGAAATAAAAAAACTATGGATACGACAACTAATAACCCCGAATTAGATAATTATTTATCTACAAATTTCGAGTTTCCTACTGAAAGTTTAGTTAGTAAAAATTTTAAAATCCTTGACTGGTGGAACCGACATCAAAATATATATCATGTTTTATCAATTATTGCTAAAGAGATATTGGCAGCACCTATTTCCATCGTTGCGGTTGAGCAAGCCTTCAGCTTGTGAGGCAATATATTGGAAGCTAACGATCTTCATTACATCCAAGCACTCTAGAAGCAATAACGAACAATTTTGGATGACTTGGACTCAAGTGATCTGAGACAACAAGAAGATGCCCCCGATGATTTTGAAGATTTGTTCGATAATGCATCTGCAACAACAAGTGCAAGCGGAACCGGAGCTGAAGGATCAACTGATAATGATGATTGATAATTATAAAATTATAATTTCAAAGGGAAATATCTTAAAATTGTAATTGAACTACGTGAGTTGATTCCTCTCACCCCTGGAGGATACGTAGGCAACTTAAATTTTTAAAAATTTAAGCTCAAGCTCTTCAATGTATAATTTTATTTATTTATTAAATTAATCTTATTTATTTTAATTATTTTCAAAATTAAAAAAAAAAAGTTCAAACCCGAACCGGTCGGTAATGGTCGGTTCAAGTTTCAGTTCCACACTTATGGAACCGGAAACCGGCCGGTTCGGTTCGGTTCTGAACTGGAACCGAAGCTGGCCGGGTCTAGCCATAGAAGCTCGAATACAAACTTAGGAAACTCCTAAGACTCAAGCTAAGTTAGGATAAAACCTAACAACATAAACTAATACATGTACTATATATTTCCGTAACCAATAAAGATACATATTCACACTTAAAAAATACTTTAGAACGAGAGGAATTACGGGACCGGGCTGGTCTCCCTACCTCAGCCTTAAAGCAAAGTCGGTGATTACAAATCTTTAGCTGGAAGTGAAATGACATAATACACATATAGTACACAAAACTTCTACAACAATATACAATCAACCCAATACAAGATAATTTACAGATCTAGCATGTTAAGAAAATATCCAATCTTCACTACTGGATCTACTAATTTGTCCGCACAAAGATTTTTGTATACTGATGAGAAGATAATTATTCATGTATAAAACAGAAAATAAAACCCAACAAATATGGGATAATCTACCCCTACAAGAGTGGATCCACCAAACAAAAAAAAAACCCCACAAAAGAAAGACAACAATAAAAAACAGGGGCTCCCTGCCGCGAACAAAAACTAATAAAATGAAATGAAAGAAAAAAAAATTAAGGGGAAACATAAAGAAAAGGCGAGGGTACCAGGGGAGAGGGGTGTTGGACAATTGTGACCCATAAAATCACTATTTGTAAAAGACATTGTGGTTTTGTACAAAATTAACTATGTGACAAAGGAAATTGCTATTTTATCATTTTGTAATTAGATTACTTGAATATATATAAATGATAAAAGTCCTTATGATTAGTTCCAGATTAATAAGATATGAGACAGTATCAATCCACAAAAGGTTTAATCATTAAAATATTCATAGTAGTAGTATTATCGAGAATGGACATCGATAATGCGGAATATGGCTAGTATTACACTTGTGTGCGTTATGGAAGCGTAACGACATATTCTCATATATTTGGGTATTGGATACTCATGCAAGTGTAATAGAAGGTTCTGTTTACCGATGGTAGGGAACAGCTTCGCTCTGGATAGACCCCTCGGAATCCCATTGGTAGTATGACTATGTGTCTATGGGAATCCGAATCAGGGTAGTGTGTATTTGGTCTTAACATGAGGACTTGCATCGCTAATACTTGCGACAATCAGTACGCTTTGGTTTTGGTCGTCCGGGGCTTTAACAGGTTCTGTGTACGCCTCTTCTGGGTTTATTGAGAATCGTAGTGTATTGGATGTGATGTCAAGATGGAAGTATCACTTCAGTCATATGGAGATGATGATCAAGAAGGGATACATAACTGATACTCTAATATGTTGCAACTATCGGGATAATATGACAAGGTCATGATTATCCGATTAAAGAGACTAGTTGCTAGTGATCTGATATATGCTTCGTACATGGCAGACACAATTCCAGCCCCAAGCCTAGCATGTGACATCTGATACTGGATCGAAATATGCAATACTTAGTATACTACGCCTGGTATAGATTATGTATTCCTTAAAAGAATATTTATGGAGAATTGGGTAGGCAGGTTCTTTGCTGAAGCCAACCATGTCTTGTAAATCGGTAAGAACGTGGTACCGGGTACGCACGTGTTCGGATAGTCCGACGACCGGAATTTACTGCCAACATATCCAGGGATCTCATGGGTCGCTTCCCAAAGATTCACCGATGACGTTTGACTCGAACAGAATTAATCTGTGATTAATTATAAGAGAGAGAAAATTAATCTAGGATTAATTACGGCAAGAATTTATCTGGGATAAAATTCGAGTAGAAGAGAGAGAACGATTAATTTGGAATTAATCGATTAAATAATATATTCGATATATTAATTGAAATTAGATTTCAACGCGGAATTAAAATTGGATATTAGTTCGGGCAAACGAATTAATTCATAAGCGACTTTAATAATAATGTCGCAACAGCAAATTCGTTAATTCGAAATTAAATGAACCCGGGCCCGAGCGAAGATGTGTGTTGGATTGTTCGACTTAAATTCGGAATTTAAAGTGGGGCCCACCAACTTACATCAATATGTTTGACACTTGATGAATTTGGTAAAGGTTGAGTGTAAGTATTAGATTGCTTGTTTTTCACTCAACCAAAATCCAACACTCTTCATTATTTATTATTTGGAATGACATATACCAAAACTTGGATTTGGTAATGATTATTGATTTTAAATTCAAAAATACAAAAAAGAAAAATCTCTCTCTCTCTCTCTCACACATTGTCGTGACCTTCTTCCTCTCCCTGAGATTTTGTTTCAAAATTTCTTCAAGTTAGCACTATCAATGAGTCATTCAAGGTGTTAGGGAAACCAATCCTAGAGTTTGGAACACAAGAAGAAGGCTTGGAGAGCTCTTCTCAAAGATCAAAAGTTTGAACTACATCCATCAAGCCAATCAATGTAAGTTTAATTCCACAACTTTTTTGATTATCCACACACCATTTCATGTTAGAAGATCCTGGATGTTTTGAGAACACCAACATGGTATCAAAGAGCACTTTCTAAGCATGAAATGAGTTTAGGGTTTATATACTTTAATTTGAGGTTTGTGTTTTGAGCATGATTTCTTCAAATTGTTTGTTTGGTTGAGCTTGAACATGATGAATTAGATTTATGCATATTAAAATTTGAGAAAATTGATTGGATAAAGTTTCCTAAATTTCATAGCTGGCCGAATCTACCTGAGTATGTATCGTGGTGATTTTTTGATTTTATACCATTGGAGTGTTTAAAGCATGATGTGTATATTGATTGTTGATTTAATTAGATTGAAATCAAAATTGGATATTAATTATGCAAATTGCCGTGAATACATAAGCATGAAATTGATTGATTTTCTTCAATTTGTGGACATGAATTGAATAAATTAAAGCATGATTAATTAGTTTAATTGGTATTTTGGAAATATTAGTTTAACTAATTAATTATGGCTATTACACTTTAATTAAAATTAATGTGAAATTTGGAATTTTGTATTAATTAAAATTAGTCTTTAATTTTGAATTGGGCTAATATTGTTGTATTTGGGCTTAATGGGCTTGGTTGGGCGAAGCTTGGTTTAGGACAATTGGATTGGATTGGATCCAAATTGGGCCTAAAACCATTCCATAAAGTTCAAATATAATAATTGGCCTTTAAATATTTAATTGGGCCTAATGGGCCTAAATTGATTTTTGGCAAAATAGGGTGATTCCTTAATTGGGCATTGGCATTTGGGTTTGATCCATATTGGCCAAAGCCCATGCCTTAAGAATAATTAAAGCCCATTGGACTTTAATTAAATTGACATTGGATGTTAATGGGCCTTTAAGACCCATTAAGATTGGATTTAGAATCTAAGTCTATAAGGCACAAAATAAGTGTAATTATTTAATTTGAAATTAAATTAGAATAAGTATTGAATACAAATTAATTGGATTTAAAATTGTAGTTCGATATATTCAAGAATACGCACTTTAAGTACTTATTCTTAAACGAGTTGGACTCGCGCAAATCAAATCGTTGTTTGAACATTGGATGATCATTAATTCAAAGATTAATTAATTGGATTAGATTGATTGAATAACATGCTTTGTGTGAATACATGGATGTATTGTATGAATAATGTATATCAGATGGATATTAGAAGGGTGAGGGCAATTTAGAAATTGTTTTAAAAATTTAGAATTTATTAAATTGGACCTGCGGGTCTAGCCTTTTATCTCTGACTCTTTGTATTCTCTTCTCATCAATTCCCCTCAATGTTAATGAGGTTTCTTTATAGTATTATGTAATTGGGTAGAAGTTAGAATAGTGCTAGCGCGAGAAGGAAATGGAGAGATTTGTTCTAGGAATAATTTGTTAATATCCATCCGCATATCATTATTATTTATTCGCGCCTTATTATGCTTTTAGAATGTATGCTTAAGAGTGTATGATGAGACATATCAAAGATAATAAATTGGTTGCCAATTTACGCGAAAAAACCCTCAATCAATATTAAGCGTTTACCTTCATTGAGTGGTTCTCTCTCAAGATCCAAGATTGGCATTGGTTTGTTGGCCAAAGTCAAGATCAATGTCCATCGCGGATGTGTTTGAACCACGAAAGCTTTGTTCCATATCGCATGTCTTGGGCAAGTTGTGACTTGTTGGCCAAAGTCAAGGTCACTTCTTGTTCATCGACATGGATTACGAAGCTTTCCCTGTATATGGGTCCCGCTTAACTGGAATCATTAAGCTTGTTGAGCCAAAGCCAATGCTTAGTTGATTCAGAGGAAAACGTTAGGAAATATATTAGATATATTGACATATATATTGTATATATGTTTCGGACTTGGAGGTCCACCTACCGGATCTATGAATTGGATGGATCCAATTGATCTTAGAGATCTACCTAGTTAAATATCATACAGCTTGTTGGCCAAAGTCAAGGTTGTGTGTTATTAAAGGGATCCTAGCCCACTAGGAAACTAGGTTTCCCGAGTACTCAACAGAGGGTAGAGGCTCGCCGAAAAATAGTGGGAGGCCAGTATTGAATTTGCAATTTCGTTCAAATACTTTCCAAATATGCGCTTTCAAATTATTTTCGTCATTTTATATATTTATATTAGTTGGACTAATATTTAATTATTTTTTGTAACAGTTGGACTGTACCCAAAATCGTTAATTGAATAGTTAGACTATTGCAATTAAGATGGCTGGAAATGTCAATGTTAGGGACATTATCATGGGCGAAAATGTCTTTAATGGTGCGAGTTTTCCTGACTGGGATATGAACCTCATGATTGTCGTGGGGGCTGAGAGATTGCTCTATACGATAGAGAGACCTCTTGGGACTAAGCCCGGAATTGAGCAGCTGCTTGAGCTTCAGCTTTGGAAGACTCACAGTGATGACAACTCAACTGCTTAATCTGTCATGCTTGCTGTAATGACCCCACAATTTCGTCGTCAAAACAAGGGATTGGATCCCTACGAAATGATGTTGAAATTCAAGGACCTTCAACGATCTAACCTTAGATCACAGAGGTACGAATTGCAGAAGAAGCTCTTTCACTCTCGCATGTCAGAGGGTACATCTGTTGAGCACCATGTATCGCAGATGATTGCTAACATCGAACAGCTGGGACATTAGGTATAGTCTTCGAGGCTGAGACTTCTATAGATTTGATCTTACAGTCTCTTCCTGCAGCTGGAGCAGGTTCATCATGAACTACAATATGATTAACCAATAAAATACTCTTGGAGAGTTGATGGCAATGCTGAAAGAGGCTGAAAATGAGCTTTTAAATGGCAAGAAGCGCGAGGCGCACTTCACTTCGACATCTCAGAATGCCAAGGCTTTGCCGAATACTTCTGGAGGTGTGAAGAAGAAGAAGAAGAAGAGAAAAGGCAAGACCAAATAATCAAGTCTTCTGGGGAGGAAAATGAAAAATCCCAAGATTTCTGCCTACAGTGTGGCAAACGGGGTCACTGGAAGCGTGACTGCCATGAGTACAAGGCGCACATGAAGGAAGTGAACGCGGGCAAAACACCGGCTTCAGGTATGTTTGTTATTGAAATAAACATGTCTACTTCTAGTTTTAAAAATTGGATTTTTGATTCTGGTTATGGTACTCATATATGTACTGATGTACAGGATCTGCATATTAGCAGGAGACTGGCTTCAGGAGAGATCGACCTCCGAGTTGGAAATGGGACTTGAGTCGCCGTTTTGGCTGTTGAGACCTATATTTTGGAACTGTCCTCGGGGCATGTACTTAATTTATCAAACTGCTGTTATGTACCTAGTTTGACTAGAAACATTATATATGTATCTTGTTTGACCTAATGTGGGTATACTTTTGTATTCATATGGAGATGATGATCACGCAGGGATACAGAACTGGTACTCTAATATGTTCCAACTATCGGGATAATATGACCAGGTTATGATTATCCGATTAAATAGACTAGTTGATAGTGATCCGATATATGCTTCGTACGGGGCATACATAATTCCAGCCACAGGCCTAGCATGTGACATCCGATACTGGATCGAAATACGCAATACTTAGTATATTACGCCTGGTATAGATTATGTATTCCTTAAAAGTATATTTTTGGAGAATTGGGTAGGCACGGTGCTTTGCTAGAAGCCAACCATTTCTTGTAAATCGGTAAGAACGTGGTACCGGGTACGCACGTGTTCGGATAGTCCGACGATCGGATTTACTGCCAACATATCCAAGGATCTAATGGGTCGCTTCCCAAAGTTTCACCGATGACGTTTGACTCGAACAGAATTAATCTGAGATTAATTATAAAAGAGAGAAAATTAATCTATGATTAATTACGGCAAGAATTTATCTGGGATAAAATTCGAGTAGAAGAGAGAGAACGATTAATTTGGAATTAATCGATTAAATAATATATTCGATATATTAATTGAAATTAGATTTCAAAGCGGAATTAAAATTAGATTTTAATTCGGGCAAACGAATTAATTTAGAATTAATTCATAAGCGACTTTAATAATAATGTCGCAACGGCAAATTCGTTAATTCAAAATTAAACGTACCCGGGCCCGAGCGAAGATGCGTGTTGGATTGTTCGACTTAAATTCAGAATTTAAAGTGGGGCCCACCAAGTTACATCGATATGTTTGACACTTGATTGAATTTGGTAAATGTTGAGTGTAAGCATTAGATTGCTTGTTTTTCACTCAACCAAAATCCAACACTCTTCATTATTTTATTATTTGGAATGACATATACCAAAACTTAGATTTGGTAAATGATTATTGATTTTAGAAATCAAAAATACACAAAAAGAAAAATCTCTCTCTCTCACACACACATATAGGGTTGTGATTTCTTCCAATATCATTTTAAAGATGAAAATGTTATCTTAAAGTTGGGTAATATATTGATTTATTAACCTGGAACACTAAATTATGTGTAAGCCTCTGTCGATGGTCAGACACAAATACTCAGTTTAACCCAATTGAACCATATGTCTATGTCAACCAAATTATCTGGATTCATTAAGTTTAAGCTCCAATTATGGCTACCCCCGCCCGACAGGTATATGTCTATCCTGTAAGGAAATATATTAAAGGGTTATATATCCTCAAGGAAGATCGTGGGCTATTAAGTTTAAGGTTGAAACCTAAAATCCCTATGTCTAGTTCATTTTAGATTTGCCATATCAATTTTATTAGTGGCCAGTTAATAAAAAGCATTAAGATTAAGACTCAATAAATAAATCTTTATATTACCCAAACTATAATCTAACCCCTTATAAACCGGTGATATTAAAAGTCATCACAACCCCAAATAACTAATTTAGTTACAACAAATAACTAAGGGTAGTAAAAACTTGAAAATAAAAGACATAAAGTAAAAATGTGGTAAAGTAAATATTGAAAAGTAAATTACAATAAAATAAAATGCTAAGGTAAAATGAATTACTTTAACTACTACTAATTTATATATCTCCCATAATATAATATATAACTTGTGATTATTTTACCAACAGCCATATAGGCGGTAACCTGATTAAGTCAAATTAAGTCCAACCAGCCATTAAGGCAGTAAAAAGATTTGTCCATAAACCTGCCATATAGGCGGTAAGAAATTTAATTACCAACCGACCAATCTGGCGGTATCCTTGATTAGTCAGGTTTAAACCAGATTAAAATGAATTACCAACCGACCAATCTGGCGGTATCCTTTTTAAGTCAATATTTTAAATAGTGAATATATTATATTTAAGGGAGATTAATCTAAATAGCAATAGTAAAAGAATTACCTTTTACCCTAGCTGAGGACGTTACCTCATCATGGTGAATAGTAAAAACTGTAAAAAGTAAAAAAAGTAAATTACTATTATTACAAAACGTAATTAAAATTATTTACAAAACTAAAATTAAAAGAAATTAGAGATAAAAACTCCCTCTTTACACAAAATAAATGAGAGAGAGATGGTACAACCGAAACTGGAATTTCGCGCTCTATTTATAGGGGTCAGTAGGGGTCACGCGTCGTGATGCCCAGCTCGCGTCGCGACGCCCGTTTGGTCGATGTGGCATCTTTGGTTCGTCGGTTGAAGATTCTGGATAAGGTGATAAGGTGACATGTGGCAAGGTGGTTGGGGCTCAATTATTGTGACACGTGGCGACTTCTGATTGGTCGGCTAGATTCTTATCCGCCACGTGTCAGATAGGGATAAGAGAGCCAATAATTGATGCTGACGTGGCGGTGACATGGCGACACGTGGGAAAGTGACGGTCGGCACCATAGAATTGCGACATGTGGCACTTCCTGATTGGCTGATGATGACATGGCGGTTTGACTCGGTCAACCTGGTGATGTGGATGATGAAGTGGCTATGACGTGGAGTGACACGTGGCGATGGCAACTATCGGCACCGTAGGATGATGACACGTGGCACGACGCATGTTAGCAGATCGGTTGTGATGGTGACACGTGGCACGGCGCACGTTAGCAAAGTCAAATTTTCTCAGATTCTGATTTATGGACCCGGCACATGTTAGCACTGTTCGGCGCATGTTAGGCGTCGCGATGCTGAAGGTCTTGGCGTCGTGACGCTGAAATTTACCAAAATGCCATTTTCGTCCAATTTTCACAGTTTTGCTCCAAATCACCTCCAGAATGTCCTGAAACTTTAATTATCTACAAAATAACACAAAACACATCAAAATATTCACAAAACTTAAGAAACTATACAAAATATTAGGTTAAATGCGTGGAAAATAGTGATAGATTTACCACTCATCACACCCCCAAACCTAATATTTTGCTAGTCTCGAGGAAAACACAAAAAAATAACATTATAAAATTTTAACTAAACCACTTCATATGGATCACGGTTGCATTTATCGTATGGAACAAGCCTTTAAACCCATAGGTGTCCCTAGTGGACGAGTTGTAGTCTCGTGAGGGTTTACAGCAATGATACCCACAAATATTTTACAAAAGTAAAAAGGTAGTGAAACTAATGCACACAAAAGAAAAAAGACAAGAGAAAAAAGAATAAAGACGTTAGTGACTAATCAGGTGAAACTTCTACTCCAAGTTACTAGTTGTTTTCTTTCTTCTAAATTACTGAATAACTAAATTCTCGATTAGATTTACCATTCTCCATATACACAGTCAACAAAATATTAAACAACTCATTTTTGCCCACAACAGTCATAAGTGCAGTTGATAAGAGAGTATATTTGTCTTAAAGTTTTATCAGAATTCACACCTTTTTGTAGCAAGGAATACGTTTTTTCTGATTTTTCTGATTTTTTTTCTTTGATTTTTTCTCTATTTTTTATTTATATACAATATCTTCCATCTATGTAGCGAGCTTTGGGTCGGTGGCTCCCAAACCAGTTGGCTTTAGGGCACCAGGTGTTAAGATACCCCTACAGACTTAATTACTCAGACTTCAGATATTTATATTTTTGCAGCATCTTTGATCCATGTAGCGAGCTTTGGGCCAGTGACTCCCAAACCAGTTGACTTTAGGGCACTAGGTGTTAAAACACCCTTACAGACTTAATAACTCGGACCTCGGAATTTTTTTTTTTACTCCATTGCTTTTTGAGATGCTTTCTCCAATTAAACTAGAGCACTGAATATTACAAACTTTTCAATTATAACTCATGTCCGTATGTTACTATGCATATTGATAATACCTGCCAAGTGAGTATATGAAGATCCATTTTAGTCCGTATTATGGAAAATTCACAAATTAAATAATTCAAAAGGAAATAAACAAAAATTAACTTGTTTCAAAAATTGGTTTAAGATATGTCTCAGGAGTGAAAACTCTTTACTCAGCTATCTCTTACCAATTTCACATTTTTAGTCAAAATAAAAACACAAAAACGCAAAATATTTTGTAATTTTTGAAAAGTTTTCAATTTTTTTTATTTTTCGAAAAATTTTGGACTAAAAAATAAAAATAACACACAAACTAAAAAAAAGGTACTGATCAACTAATTCTCTCCCCCAAACCTAAATGAGACATTGTCCCTAATGTCTTAAACAGTAGAAGAAGAGTTTAGAAGATAGTACATATTTAGCTGAAATTCTACAGGAAATTAAAGGTTAAGATCCATATTAATCCGACGCCTCTTACCACGATCGTCCTCGGACCAATTTATCTTTGGAAGGATATGGTCAACTTGTGGTTCATAGGCTAAGAGTTGATCAATTAGATCCGGAGTAGTTCTGGCAGTATAGAGGAGTTCTTTCATAGGTTTTGACACGAACCCATTTCTTCGAGCATCATCAAGAAACACACAAAGAAAATCATAAAATCCATCAACGTTAAATAGCCCAATTGGTTTCTGGTGTATGATCAAGTTCGCCCAAGATAGCACTATAAAAATTTCCTCCAATGTGCCCAAGCCACCTGGCAA
This sequence comes from Zanthoxylum bungeanum, assembly GCA_019454045.1. Taxonomy (NCBI): domain Eukaryota; kingdom Viridiplantae; phylum Streptophyta; class Magnoliopsida; order Sapindales; family Rutaceae; genus Zanthoxylum; species Zanthoxylum bungeanum. The sequence goes on from SKCR01037255.1 coordinate 26,375, forward strand.
AGCAATAAAAGTATCAGCACGGTTAATCATTTCTACCATTGGTTCAGACATACCTGGCACGATCAGTTCCTCTCCGTTTGATGATCCAATAAGATTTGCCTCTGCCAAAGGTTTTGGGATGATTCCTAAAACGTTACTACCTCCTTCTTGTACGGTATTTGAAACGATCCCCATTAGTCCAAGATTGCCTCCGCCATATACTAAGTGCATATTTCTTGCAGCTAAGACTCGACCCAATTCTTGTGCTACTTCTACGTATTGTGGTTTAGTACCAACACTACTACCGCAAAACACACAGATGTTTTCAACTCGCCTTCTTGAAGTGGCTTCCATGTTTTACTCTGGATGTCTTCAAAAGTGCAATGATGAGTTGAATTTATAATACCTGAAAAATGTGAGTAAAAATAGTACAAGTATCTTCCAGAGGACGATTAGTAGCGAAATAATATCATGATAGTAAAAAAAGTCTGGATCCTGTCGGAGAAAATAAAAGAAAACAACAAAACAAATTACAATTATTAAGAAAAGACAAAGAGATATAATATTTACAAGAAAAGTAACGGCTTGATTGACGTCTATGCGTCAGGGACAAGCTTCCCATCCAATTTTCTTATAAATTGGCAAACATGGTCTTTTTGAGTCAGATTCCCGAGACTTAACAATGATCTTTCCTTTTGGAATTGTGCATATAACATGCAAATTTAATGATACACACATCCACTGGGATGCGTCTCAAGAGTTTTAGATATGTCATCCAAAGACTCCTTACTCAAGCCATCCCTAATGAAGTTAATCTTATCTTCGCGGTTATCGGACACCATTCCTAAGAACGACAACGAGTATTACAAAACATGCGAGCATATTTATAACAAACACACATTCTTTTGGCTCTTCTCTTTTTAGCATAGGTGCTCCTTCCTAAGCCAGGCAGATGTGAAATAAAAGAGTCAGAAGACTCACCTGCCAATCGGACCCGTGCTTCAATAATCCAACGAATTTCATTAGGAATACCTTTTATCATCAGTAGTCTCATCCGTTCCAAACGAGCTTTGTAGACTTTCATCAGAGATTTTTGAGGGAGAGAAGGAAATTGCTTGCGAAGATTTGCGAGAGCTTCTTCCATCTTGAAATGACTAAACCTGCAAAAATAAAACACACCATATCACAATATAAACACAAATTGCATGGGTTGCCTCCCTGCGAGCGCTAAGTTTAAAGTCGTCAGCTAGACGTGACTTCTCGAACGTTAAGCTGGATCTGAAAGTGTAACACTTTCTTTTTGTCGCTCAAATGATTCTTCCCAGTAGTGCTTACACGCTTGTTTTTAACCTTGAAAGTTTTGTTGGAGTCAGGATCATGTATCTCAACGGCTCTATCTGGTAAAACTTTGGTGAACACAAATGGACCTGAACACCGTGATTTTGGCTTCCATGGGAAAAATTTCACCCTTGATTTGTTTAATAGTACCTTCTGCCCTGATTCCAGTTGTATGCGCACTAACTTCTCATCATGTCTCTTCTTGGCCTTTTCTTTGTACAATTTGGCATCCTCAAAAGGTTGTATGTGAAATTCCTCCAATTCGTTGAGCTGGTGAAACTTTTTCTATTCTGTTGCTTGTATTGCAAGAATTGGCTTTTTCAGTGCAAAAGATGCTTTATCTTCAGGCTCCACAGACGATTGACATGTTTTAAGTTTGTCAATAGAACTTTGCATTGCATTGGAGTTCTGAATGGTACTGTGTATCACATCAAGTTTGAAACATTCCTCATTCTTTTCATTATCTGGGAAATTCATGGCCTTGAAAATATTGAATGTTACTTCTTGGTCTTGTACCCTCATGGTTAATTCTCCTTTTTGTACATCAATAATGGTTCGAACTTTAGCCAAGAATGGTCTCCCGAGGATGATTGGCACGTCTGCGTCTTCCTCTATATCAAGGACAATAAAATCTGCTGGGAAAATGAATTTGTCAACCTTGACTAGCACATCATCAACTACGCCTATTGGAAATACGAGCGTTCTATCAGCAAGTTGTAGAGAGACTGAGGTGGGCATTGTTTCTCCTATCTGCAATTTCCTGAAAATAGAAAAAGGCATCAAATTAACACTCGCTCCTAAATCACACAAAGCCTTACCGAAGTCATGTTCTCCTATGGTGCAAGGAACAGTGAAACTACCAGGATCTTTCAACTTTGGGGGAAGTTTCCTCTGAATGATAGCGCTGCATTCTTCTGATAATGCTACTGTCTCGTAATCTCCCAATCTCCGCTTTCGTGAAAGAATGTCTTTGATGAATTTGGCATAGCTGGGCATTTGTTCCAACGCTTCTGCAAATGGAATGTTGATATGCAGCTTTTTGAAGATCTCTAGGAACCGAGAAAACTGCTGGTCCAATTTGTTCTTCTGAAGACGTTGAGGAAAAAGTGGAGGTGGAATGATCTGTTCTTTTTCCTTTGCTTCTTTTTCCTCCATCTGTTGCTTTGTTTCTTTTGGAACTTCCTCAGCAGCTGTTTTGGCTCCAACATCTTTGTTGATTTCAGTATCGCTTTTTAATATGATGGCATGACATTGCTCTTTCCCCATGTTCCTTGTATTTGGCTCTGTGTTGCTAGGAAGGTTACCTGGCGGTCTGTAACTCTGAGCATTGGCCAGTTGTCCAATTTGATTCTCCAGTGCTTTAATAGAAGTTGATTGACTTTGAATTAATACGGCTTGGGATTGAAACATAGCATCATATCTTGCTGCTTGAGATTGAAACTGTTAGACATTGTGTCCCATAGCGTCACTGTTTGTAAATGATATTGTATTATTGTACAAAATTAACTATGTGATAATGAAATTTCCTTTTGCCGTTTTGTAATATTATTTACTTTGATATATAAATGGCGAAAGTCCATATGATTAATACCGGATTGAGATGATATGAGACAGTATCAATCCATAAAGGTTTAATCATTAAATATCCTTAGTCGGAGTATTATCGAGATCGGACATCGATAATGCGGAATAGACTAGTATTGTGCTTGTGCACGTTGTGAGGGCACAACGGCATAGTTCTCATATATTTAAGTATTGGATACTTATGCAAGTGCGATAGGAGGTTGTGTTTTACCGATGGTACGGAAAACAGCTTCGCTCTGGATAGACCCCGCGGAATCCTATTGGTAGTATGTCTGCGTGTCTATGGGAGGCCGCATCAGGGTAGGTGTATATGGTCTTAACCTGAGACTTATATCGCTAGTGCTTGCGACAATCGGTAAACTTTGGTTTTGGTGGTTGGGGACCTTAACCGGTTCTGTGTAACCTCTTCTGGGTTTATCGAGAATCGTAGTGTACTGGATGTGATGTCGAGATGGAAGTATCACTTCAGACATATGGAGGTGATGATCACGCAGGACACAGAACTAGTACTCTATAAAAGGTTGCAACCGTCGGGACAATATGACCAGGTCAGGATTGTCCGATTTAAAGAGACTAGTTGCTTGATGTCCGATATATGTTTCGTACGGGGCAGACACATCTCCAGCCCCAGGCCTAACATGTGATCGTCCGATACTGGATCGATGTACGCAATACTACGGTATACTACGCTTGATATAGATCTAATATTCCAGTAAGAATATTTCTGGAGAATTGGGTAGGCATGGCGCTTTGCTAGAAGCCAACCTTGTCTTGTAAATCGGTAAAAACGTAGTACGAGGTACGTACGTGTTTGGATTATCCAACGACCGTATTTACTGCCAACATATCCGGAGATCTCTTGGGTCGCTTCCCGAAGATTCACCAATGACGTATGATTCAAACTCGATTAATCTTGGATTAATTACGGAGAGACTTTATCTTGGATAAAGTACTAACATAGAGAGAGAACGATTAATTTGGAATTAATCGTAAAATTATTATATTCGATATAATAATCGAAATTCGATTTCGACGCGAAATTAAAATAGATTTTAATTCAGGCAAACGAGTTAATTTAGAATTAATTCGTTAGCGACGTAAATAATAATTTCGCTAGGCGCAATTATTTATTTAAATTCGATTTAATTAACGTCGCGACGTAAGTTCGGTATTTCGGAAATATCGAACCCGAACGCGTGAGTGCACGTGGGCCCACTTTCATTTGGAAACGTGTGGGGCCCACATGACACATGTCATATTATGCATTATTTAATTCTAATGCATTGCATGGAGATAGTGTACAATGCACTCAATGGTTTTGCATGGAAATTGAGTGTTTGACACTCTAAGCCATTGCATGATTTGTGTCATAAGTTTATTATTAATTTAATAGATATTATGGCATAAATATAAATTGATTTTTTGTGACAAAAATAATTCAACTTTTCTCTCTCACATTGCCGAAACTTGCAAGCAGTTTTTGGCTCTCCTTTCTTCAATTTTTGTGGCAAGATTTGAAGAACTGTGCATTCAAAATCACAACAAAGGCTAGCACCTTCAAGGGATCATACATATGTGATATGGGAAACTAATCCTTGAGCTTGGAAGGATCAAACGACTTGGAGTCCCTCTTTTCTTCTTGGCCGAGAGCTTCACTGCACAAGGGAGGAGTTTTCGCATCATCTAAGTATCCATTTTCAAGTATTGTGAGTATGATTCCGCCATACTTCAATTTATTCATTCATTATTTATATATTTGCTTGTTCTTGTTGATCTTGGGGCTTGGTTATTTTTTCCAACAATGGTATCATTGAGCTTAAAGAGCATGCAAATATATTAGGATATTATTTGGGGAAAATTGTATGAAGCATGATTTGATGAGTTTGCTGATTAAATATGCTTAGATGTATGTTATTTAGATTATACATCATCAATTTCATGGAAAATAAATTGGATTAATTTTCCAACCCAAATGAGGCTTGGCTGAATACATGCAAGCATATGGACTAGATGATTTTTAATTTTAAGACATTAGATGACTTGAAACAATATGGAATGATGATTTGTAACTCGATTGGATTGAAAACGAAATCGGAACCATTTTAATCACCTTGGCCGAATGCTTGATGGAGGATTAGGGACTTATAGTTGATGATGATTTATAATAGGATTAGTATTGAATATGACTTAAATTGGATTTAACGAGTAGTTCGATATAATTCGTGAATTCATACTATAAGTAGTTATTCTCAAATTGAGTTGGACTCGCGCAAATGCAAACAATTGTTTGAAACATTGTATTGTCACCTAATTAAAGACTAATTAATTGGATTTGATTGGTTGTATAACATGCCTTGAATGAATGAATGTGGATGTGATGTATGAATAGTGTATATCGGATGGATATTAAAAGGGAAGGGTAATTTTAGAAATTATTGTAAATTTAGAATTTATTAATTGGACCTGCGTGTCCAGCCTTTCTCTTATTGTCTCTTTGTATTCTCTTCTCACCTAATTCCCCTCAATGTAAATGAGGTTTCTCTTATTGTATTATGTAATTGGGTAAGAGTAGAATAGTGCTAGCGAGAGGAGAGGAAAGGGAGTGATTTGTTCTAGGAACAAGTTGTTGTTCATATCCATCCGTATATCGCTATTACTTTACTTTACGCGCTTTATGATGTTTTAGAAGCATGCTTAAGGGTGTATGAAGATGAGACCTAACAAAGATAATAAATTGGTTGCCAATTACGCGAAAATCCCTCATTTATATTAAGCAAATATCCTTCCATTGAATGATTCTTGTTCAAGATCCGAAGTTGGCATTGGTTTGTTTGGCCAAAGTCAAGACCTTTGTCAATCAAGGATGTACTTGAATCATGAGAGTTTGTTGCATATCGGTGTCTTGTCCAAATCGTGATTTTTATTGGCCAAAGTCAAGATCACTTTTTGTCCAATGACATTGATTACGAAACTTTCCTCGTCAATGGGTCCCGCTTAACTGGAATCATTAGGTTTGTTTTTGGCCAAAGCCAAGGCCTAGATGATTCGGAGGATATGGTTAGGAAAATGTAATGGATACATTGACATTATACATATGTTTAGACTTGGATGTCCACCTAACGGATCTAGGAATTGGATGAGATCCAATTGATCATAGAGATCTACCTAAGTTAAATAGCATACAATTTTTATTGGCCAAAGTCAAGGTTGTGTGTTATTTAACGGGATCCTAGCCCACTAGGAAATGCGATTTCCCGAGTTCTCTACAGAGGGTTAGAGACTTGAAGAAAATAGTGGGAGGCTATTATTGAATTTGCAATTTCGTTCAGATACTTAGCCTTACGCGTCTTTCAAAATTATTTCGTCAATATTTTAATAATTAGTTGGACTAATATATTGTTATTTTGCTTGTAACAGTTTGACTGTACCCATAACATCGTTGACTTTATAGTTGGACTATAGTTTTCAAGATGACTGGCAAGGGTAATGTCCGCGACATAATCATGGGCGATAATGTCTTCAAAGGGACAAACTTTGCCGACTGGGAAATGAACCTCAAGATAGTGCTTGGGGCTGAGAGGGTGCTGTATACTATTCAGAGACCTCTCCCGCCTAAACCCACTGAGCCACTGGAGCTAGAGTTATGGAAGACTCATAGTGACGATTGTGACCAAGCTCAGTCAGTTATGCTAGCTGCAATGACCCAGCATTTCAGACGCCAGAACAGGGACTTGGATCCCTATAACATGATGGCAAGATTGCTGTGATCTCCACCGCACCAACAAGCGGATGGAGAGGTACGAGCTAGTAAGGAAACTCTTCCGCTCCCGGATGACAGACGGCGCATCAGTTGAGGCCCACGGGACTCAAATGATCGCTGACATAGATGAGTTAGCCAAGATGGGCATTGTCTTGGAGGCAGAGTTGACGATTGATATGCTATTACAATCGCTACCCGATACTTGGAAACAAATCATCATCAACTATAAGTTGATGGACACTGACGACACTCTTGGAGAGTTGTTGTCCGTGCTGAAGGAGTCCGAAAAGGAACTCCTAAAGGGGAGCAAGCGCGAGGCGCATTATGCATCGACCTCTCATGCGCCAAGGGCTGGGCCCAAGGCAATTGGAGGTGCGAGGAAGAAGAAGTTCAAGAACAAGGGCAAAGGCAAGTTGACAGTGGCTTCTAGGAAGCCAAAGGACAAATCGCGACATCTGCCTCAACTGCGGCAAGAGGGGTCACTGGAAACGTGACTGCGAATGGGCAAATGGGCAAAGGCAGAGGGAGGATATCAAGGCTGGCAAGGCTATCGCCTCTGGTATGTTTGTTATTGAGATAAATATGAATACTTCTAGTTTTAAAAATTGGATTTTTGATTCTGGTTGTGGTGCTCATATTTGTACTGATGTGCAGCATCTGCAGGATAGCAGGGTGCTGGCGTCGGGGGAGATGGATCTACGGGTCGGAAACGGAACACCAGTTGCTGTTTTGGCCGTAGGGACTTTTGTTTTAGAACTGCCCTCAGGGCATGTACTTAAACTTTTGAACTGTTATTTTGTACCTAGTTTAACTAGGAATATTATATCTGTATCCTTGTTAACCCAGCAGGGTTACACTTTTGTATTTAGAAACACTGGGTGTTATTTATATAAAAATGATGCAGAAATTTGCACAGCTGTTGCAAATAACGGTCTTTATATTTTGAATATAAATGAATCTCCTAAAATGACAAACAAAAGGCTCAAAAGGAGTAATCTAAAAGATGAAGCTTATATGTGGCATTGTCGTCTAGGACACATCAACAAGACTCGCATATCCACACTTTCGAAGAGTGGGTACTTGGACGAATTTGATCCCAATTCATATGACGTCTCTGCGAATCTTGTCTTTTAGGCAAAATGCCTAAATCACCTTTTAGCGGTAAAGGTGAACGTGCCACAGAACTGTTGGCTCTCGTTCATACTGACGTATGCGGGCCCATGTCTAGCCAGGCTAGAGGTGGATTTCACTACTTCGTAACCTTTACAGATGATGCATCTCGTTACGGTTATGTGTATCTTATGAGACACAAGTCGGAACTTTTGAGAAATTCAAAGAGTTTCGACACGAAGTGGAGAAACAAACAGGGAAGAGTATTAAGACATTACGGTCAGACCGTGGTGGCGAATACTTAAGTTATGAGTTTCAAGATTACTTGAAAGAATATGGTATTCTTTCACAGTGGACTCCTCCTGGAACACCGCAATTAAACGGTGTGTCCGAACGGAGAAACCGCACCTTGTTGGACATGGTAAGGTCAATGATGAGTCGCACTGAGCTACCAATATCCTTCTGGGGATACGCATTAAACAGTGCTATACTTATTTTGAATAAGGTACCGTCGAAGTCTGTTGAACAGACTCCATATGAGATATGGACAGGAAGGAAACCAAGTTTCTCTTTCCTGAAGATTTGGGGATGCTGGGCATATGTTAAACGTTTGGAAGGTACCAAACTTGAACCCAAATCTGATAAATGCCTTTTCGTAGGATATCCTAGGGAAACCAAAGGATATTACTTCTATCACCCACAAGAGAACAAAGTATTTGTTGCTCTACAAGCATTTTTCCTTGAGAATGATTTTATAAATGCAGTGGTAAGTGGGAGGAAAGTAGAACTCGATGAAGATCGTAGTGATACTGTTCCTGGCAATGAATCAACGACGGAACAAGAACAGACCGTCCGGGATGAGTCTGTACCATAAACTTCACATACACAAGGACCGCGTAGGTCGGAGAGAGTCAGAACAGTACCTGAGAGGTATGGGTTCCTGATCTCACCTCATGTAGATATTAATCTTATTGAGGATAATGAGCCGGCTACGTATGAGGAAGCGATACAAAATATCGATTCCGCTTTATGGCAAGAAGCCATGAAGTCCGAGATGGATTCCATGTACGCCAACCAAGTTTGGACACTGGTTGATGCACCAAAAGGCGTAAAGCCTATTGGATGCAGATGGATCTTCAAGAAGAAGACCGACATGGATGGCAACGTACAAACGTACAAAGCTAGGCTTGTAGCGAAGGGGTATCGTCAACAATATGGTATTGATTATGACGAAACCTTCTCACCCGTTGCCATGATTAAATCCATTCGGATAATGCTTGCAATAGCTGCATATTTCGACTTCGAGATATGGCAGATGGACGTTAAAACCGCTTTCCTTAACGGAAACCTTTTGGAGGATGTTTATATGCAACAGCCTGACGGTTTTATCGTACCTAGACTTGCAAACAAGGTTTGTAAGTTAAATCGATCCATTTATGGATTGAAGCAAGCATCACGGTCATGGAATCAGCGTTTTGATGAGATCATAAAAGAATATGATTTCGTGCAAAACGCAGATGACCCTTGTGTATACAAGAAGGTTAGTGGGAGAGCACTTACTTTTATTGTCCTTTATGTCGACGACGTATTGCTTATAGGCAATGACATTCCCATGCTAACGTCGGTGAAAGCTTGGCTTTCATTAAAATTCTCCATGAAAGATCTGGGAGAAGCATCACGGTCATGGAATCAGCGTTTTGATGAGATCATAAAAGAATATGATTTCGTGCAAAACGCAGATGACCCTTGTGTATACAAGAAGGTTAGTGGGAGAGCACTTACTTTTATTGTCCTTTATGTCGACGACGTATTGCTTATAGCAATGACATTCCCATGCTAACGTCGGTGAAAGCTTGGCTTTCATTAAAATTCTCCATGAAAGATCTGGGAGAAGCAGCCTTTATTCTTGGAATAAAGATCTACCGGGATAGATCTAGAAAGCTGCTTGGACTCTCCCAGAGTACATACATTGATAAAGTGTTGAAGCGATTCAACATGGAACAATCCAAGAGGGGATTGGTTCCAATGGTACGTGGTACCTCTCTGTCTAAGGACATGTGTCCTAAGACTCAGGAAGAGAGAGACAACATGAGTCGGATACCGTTCGCCTCGGCAGTCGGATCGATCATGTATGCCATGATATGTACACGACCTGATGTCTCATATGCTTTGAGCATGTGCAGTCGCTATCAGGCCGATCCAGGTGAAGGTCACTGGATAGCAGTTAAGAATATCCTTAAGTATCTTAAACGAACTAAGGATGCTTTCTTAATTTATGGAGGTGGAGAACTTGCGGTATCTAGGTATACCGATGCAAGTTTCCAAACCGACAAGGATGACTACAAGTCGCAATCCGGGTACATTTTTTGTTTGAATAACAGAGCAGTGAGCTGGAAATCTTCCAAGCAAGATACTGTTGCCAATTCAACAACAGAAGCGGAGTACATCGCTGCATCTGAAGCAGCAAAAGAGGCAGTTTGGATCCGAAAGTTCCTAATTGGATTAGGAGTAGTTCCGTTAGCAGCTGAGCCCGTTCCATTGTATTGTGACAATAACGGGGCTATAGCACAGGCTAAGGAACCAAGGTCTCATCAACGGTCCAAGCATGTTCTTCGACGTTACCATCTGATTCGGGAGATTATACATCGTGGCGATGTAAAGGTCGAGATGGTCACATCAGATGACAACATTGCAGATCCACTGACGAAGGCTGTTCTTCAGCAAGTTTTTGAACGACACATACATAGTTCGGGTATTAGATGCTTGAGTGACTGGCTATAGGCCAAGTGGGAGATTGTTAGACATTGTGTCCCATAGCGTCACTGTTTGTAAATGATATTGTATTATTGTACAAAATTAACTATGTGATAATGAAATTGCCTTTTGCCGTTTTGTAATTATTTACTTTGATATATAAATGGCGAAAGTCCATATGATTAATACCGGATTGAGATGATATGAGACAGTATCAATCCATAAAGGTTTAATCATTAAATATCCTTAGTCGGAGTATTATCGAGATCGGACATCGATAATGCGGAATAGACTAGTATTGTGCTTGTGCACGTTGTGAGGGCACAACGACATAGTTCTCATATATTTAAGTATTGGATACTTATACAAGTGCGATAGGAGGTTATGTTTTACCGATGGTACGGAAAACAGCTTCGCTCTGGATAGACCCCGCGGAATCCCATTGGTAGTATGTCTGCGTGTCTATGGGAGGCCGCATCAGGGTAGGTGTATATGGTCTTAACCTGAGACTTATATCGCTAGTGCTTGCGACAATCGGTAAACTTTGGTTTTGGTGGTTGGGGACCTTAACCGGTTCTGTGTACACCTCTTCTGGGTTTATCGAGAATCATAGTATACTGGATGTGATGTCGAGATGGAAGTATCACTTCAGACATATGGAGGTGATGATCACGCAGGACACAGAACTAGTACTCTATAAAAGGTTGCAACCGTCGGGACAATATGACCAGGTCAGGATTGTCCGATTTAAAGAGACTAGTTGCTTGATGTCCGATATATGTTTCGTACGGGGCAGACACATCTCCAGCCCCAGGCCTAACATGTGATCGTCCGATACTGGATCGATGTACGCAATACTACGGTATACTACGCTTGATATAGATCTAATATTCCAGTAAGAATATTTCTGGAGAATTGGGTAGGCATGACGCTTTGCTAGAAGCCAACCTTGTCTTGTAAATCGGTAAAAACGTAGTACGAGGTACGTACGTGTTTGGATTATCCAACGACCGTATTTACTACCAACATATCCGGAGATCTCTTGGGTCGCTTCCCGAAGATTCACCAATGACGTATGATTCAAACTCGATTAATCTTGGATTAATTACGGAGAGACTTTATCTTGGATAAAGTACTAAACATAGAGAGAGAACGATTAATTTGGAATTAATCGTAAAATTATTATATTCGATATAATAATCGAAATTCGATTTCGACGCGAAATTAAAATTAGATTTTAATTCGGGCAAACGAGTTAATTTAGAATTAATTCGTTAGCGACGTAAATAATAATTTCGCTAGGCGCAATTATTTATTTAAATTCGATTTAATTAACGTCGCGACGTAAGTTCGGTATTTCGGAAATATCGAACCCGAACGCGTGAGTGCACGTGGGCCCACTTTCATTTGGAAACGTGTGGGGCCCACATGACACATGTCATATTATGCATTATTTAATTCTAATGCATTGCATGGAGATAGTGTACAATGCACTCAATGGTTTTGCATGGAATTGAGTGTTTGACACTCTAAGCCATTGCATGATTTGTGTCATAAGTTTATTATTAATTTAATTGATATTATGGCATAAATATAAATTGATTTTTTGTGACAAAAATAATTCAACTTTTCTCTCTCATATTGCCGAAACTTGCAAGCAGTTTTTGGCTCTCATTTCTTCAATTTTTGTGGCAAGATTTGAAGAACTTGTGCATTCAAAATCACAACAAAGGCTAGCACCTTCAAGGGATCATACATAGGTGATATGGGAAACTAATCCTTGAGCTTGGAAGGATCAAACTCGACTTGGAGTCCCTCTTTTCTTCTTGGCCGAGAGCTTCACTGCACAAGGGAGGAGTTTTCGCATCATCTAAGCATCCATTTTCAAGGATTGTGAGTATGATTCCGCCATACTTCAATTATTCATTCATGTATTTATATATTTTGCTTGTTCTTGTTGATCTTGGGGCTTGGTTATTTTTTCCAACAGAAACATAGCATCATATATTGCTGCTTGAGAGTCGTGTGTTGCTTCAATCTTTTTCAAGTGGGTCAACACTTCTGTTATTCTGGTTCATTTGCCTGCTCCTGGACTTTGTTCTGTTGCTGGAATTCAGGTGGTGGATAGTTCTGCTGTTGGCCTGAATTGTTGCTCCATGAAAAATTGGGATGATTCATCCACAATGGGTTGTAGGTGTTGGAATATGGATTGTTCCCCTGTCTGTTGAAATTATTGACATAATTGACCGTCTCTTCAAGTTGGTCGACTCTGGTGCTCCTCCATATGGTGAGCTTGTGGATCCAGTGGTAAGAGTCTCCATGAATTTGCATATCTGATCTAGCTTGGCATTGACTGCTGTATTGGCTCCACTTTCATAAATTCCTGCAATTATTTGGATCATACTCCTTTCTGTTGGCCACAAGGAATTGTTGTTGGCCATTTCTTCGATTAGGTCTCAGGCTTTATCTTCTCCTTTTGCCATTAAAGCTCCTCCAGCAGCAGCATCGATTGTGGTTCTCATTATTCCAGAAAGTCCATTAAAGAAGGTTTGGACTTGAAGCCATTTTGGAATTTCATGGTGAGGACATTTCCGGAGTAAATCTTTGAATCTTTCCCAAGCTTCGCAGAGGGATTCTGAATCTTGTTGTACAAAGGATGTGATGTCATTCCTCAGCTTTCCGGTTCTGGCTGGTGGAAAGTACTTTGCAAGAAATTTGGTGGCTAAAGTGTTCCAAGTTGTGATGGAACCTGCTGGTAGTGAATGTAGCCAAACTTTGGCTCTGTCCTTCAAGGAGTATAGAAAAACACGCAGTCGCATTGCTTCTTCAGCTTCTCGGTTGTAATTGAAAGTGTCGCAACCTTCCAAGAAGTTGCTGATGTGGGCATTAGGATCTCCAGTTGCATTCCCCCCAAACTGAACTGACTGCTGAATCATCTGAATGCATGTTTTGATGTCACCCGCATTTGCTAGTAAAGGAGGAAGTACAATACAGGAAATGAGTCTGTCAACCACCGGAATGGTTCTGTCTCGAATGGGAATTGGCGGTGCAACCTCCAAAGGTTCAGGTTCCATGTTGTCTAAAGCTTCTTGGCCTTCTCGTCTTTCCCTTCTCAACTGTCTGATGGTTCTTTCAATTTCGGGGTCAAGCGGTCGGAGTTCAAAGCTTCTGGTTCGTCTCATGTAGTTTCTGAGAACCTGAAACACAAGAAAACAAAAACAATAAGTAAAAATAAATTAGATACAAGTAACATATCTAACCCTAAAACTAATAGTGAAAGATAAATAAGTCCCCGGCAACGGCGCCAAAAACTTGACCGGCGTAAACACACACATATAACGCAAGCGCACGTATCATTCAAGTAGTATAAAAATATCGATCCCACGAGGACTTAATATATAAGCTATTAATTTTATGAGGTCAAATGATTACTAGTATCTAACATGTTGTTTGATTGATTTCAAATGGTGACGATTCTAAATTTAAAAACAAGTAAATAAAATTGTTCGAAAGTAGATTTAAGAAAATTCAATATTAAAAACTATATAGGGTTGTGATTTCTTCCAATATCATTTTAAAGATGAAGTGGTTATCTTAAAGTTGGGTAATATATTGATTTATTAACCTAGAACACTAAATTATGTGTAAGCCTCTGTCGATGGTCAAACACAAATACCCAGTTTAACCCAATTGAACCATATGTCTATGTCAACCAAATTATCTGGATTCATTAAGTTTAAGCTCCAATTATGGCTACCCCCGCCCGACAGGTATATGTCTATCCTGCAAGGAAATCTATTAAAGGGTTATTTATCCTCAAGGAAGATCGTGGGCTATTAAGTCTAAGGCTGAAACCTAAAATCCCCATGTCTAGTTCATTTTAGATTTACCAGATCAATTTTATTAGTGGCCAGTTAATAAAAAACATTAAGATTTAGACTCTATAAATAAATCTTTATATTACCCAAACTAGAATCTAACCCCTTATAAACCGGTGATATTAAAAGTCATCACAACCCCAGATAACTAATTTAGTTACAACAAATAACTAGGGCTAGTAAAAACTTGAAAATAAAAGACATAAAGTAAAAATACGGTAAAGTAAATACTGAAAAGTAAATTACAATAAAATAAAATGCTAAGGTAAAAGGAATTACTTTTACTACTACTAATTTAGATATCTCACATAATATAATATATAAACTTGTGATTATTTTACCAACCAGCCATATAGGCGGTAACCTGATTAAGTCAAATTAAGTCCAATAAGCCATTAAGGCGGTAAAAAGATTTGTCTATGGACCTGCCATATAGGCGGTAAGAAAGTTTAATTACAAACCGACCAATCTGGCAGTATCCTTGATTAGTCAGGTTTAAACCAGATTAAAATGAATTACCAACCGACCAATCTGGCGGTATCCTTTTTAAGTCAATATTTTAAATATTGAATATATTATATTTAAGGGAGATTAATCTAAATAGCAATAGTAAAAGAATTACCTTTCACCCTAGCTGGGGAAGTTGCCTCCTCATGGTGAATAGTAAAAACTGTAAAAAGTAAAAAAAGTAAATTACTATTATTACAAAACGTAATTAAAATTATTTACAAAACTAAAATTAAAAGAAACTAGAGAGATAAACTTCATCTTTACACAAAAGAAATGAGAGAGAATGGTACAACCGAAACTGAAATTTCACGCTCTATTTATAGGGGTCAGTAGGGGTCACGCGTCGCGACACCCGTTTGGTCGACGTGGCAGCTTCTGGTTCGTCGGTTGAAGATTCTGGATAAGGTGATAAGGTGACACGTGGCAATGTGGTTGGGGCTCAATTATTGTGACACGTGGCGGCTTCTGATTGGTCGGCTAGATTCTTATCCGCCACATGTCAGATAGGGATAAGAGAGCCAATAATTGATGCTGACGTGGCGTTGACGTGGCGACACGTGGCAAAGTGACTGTCGGCACCATAGAATTGCGACATGTGGCACTTCCTGATTGGCTGATGATGACGTGGCAGTTTGACTCGGTCAACCTGGTGATGTGGACGATGATGTGGCTATGACGTGGACTGACATGTGGCGACACGTGGTGATGGCGACTGTCGGCACCGTATGATGATGACACGTGGCACGGTGCATGTTAGCAGATCGGCTGTGATGGTGACACGTGGCACGGCGCACGTTAGCAAAGTCAAATTTTCTCAGATTCTGATTTGTGGACCCGGCGCACGTTTGCACTGTTCGGCGCATGTTAGGCATCGCGATGCTGAAGGTCTTGGCGTCGCGACGCAGAAATTACCAAAATACCCTTTTCGTCCAATTTTCACTATTTTGCTCCAAATCACCTCCAGAATGTCCTGAAACTTTAGTTATCTACAAAATAACACAAAACACATCGAAATATTCACAAAACTCAAGAAACTATACAAAATATTAGGTTAAATGAGTGGGAAATAATGATAGATTTACCACTCGTCACCTGTCACCAAGCGATAAGAGCCTAAGAGGCTTGAGTTTTTAAAAGAGTTCGCTCCGCCCTCCCTCTGGGGAATCTACAATGGGAAATCCATTTTACAGTCAGTCACATACCATAACTTGTTGGCACGTACCGTAAGGTATAAAAAAGGTGCGCTCACTTGGTCGCTCGAACCCTTGAGTGAGGTGTCCTAGTTGTGGGCAATCCTTCGCCAGCGAGAGTCTTTGTTCACACTCCTGCAAACCCACATGTAGACCAGAGTTGTATGACCTATAGCAACTATTTCCTGGTGCTTGTGGACCATCCTCATTTGGATGTAGTTGGACTTCTTGTCAGAAATGCGAACTGGTTGGGCCATTTAAACTGGAACAAGTTCATATCCTATGAAAATTGGGCCAAAAGATTCGATGGGCCATTCTATGTTTGGGCCCCTTATCATTTGAAGTTTTTTAGTCATGTTATCGCAAAGGTGTAAACCTGTTGGGCCTTTTCGGCTGGGACAAATTTGCACCTTGCAATAATATGATTGAAGCCTTAAAATGACAATGGGCCGAATTATGTGTTCCACACATCGCACGTATCTCATGCATCTCATGCATACAAACATCATGTTAACTCACTTGTGTCTTAAGAGCCATCATAGATATCCGTTGGGTTAGGGAAAATGGAAGACTTGTTAAAAGGCCGATAACAAACATGAACAAATCAGAGAATGAAACATCTCGTATGGATCAGTTGGAAACCAATCTCACCAAGGTTACTGAACAATTGCAAGCTTTGACTACTGCTATGGCCAATATGGCTGTGCCCCGTGCTGGGGGAAACTCTGAGAATGAGAGGTGTGAAGACCCTCCGACTAGATTGAATGATGATATTCCGGGTTTTGATGATGATATGGCTGCATATGCTGCCGGGAAAGTGGCAGGGTCTCAAGCTGAACTATAGAAACTCCGAGATCAGGTAGAGTCGGTTACTCGTAAGATGGGGGCAAACATGAAGACTTGCTAGATTATGATGCAATGACTTTTGAGGAGCAGTTGCCAGCTCAATTCAAGATGCCTGATATGGCCAAGTTCAATGGGAATAGGGACCCAAGGGTCCATCTCCGGCAGTATGTCACGGTAATGAGTTTAGTGGGCATGTCACAACGCCAAGTTCAGAAGATGTTTGGGATGTCGCTCGAGGGGGCACCCGTAGTGTGGTACCATAGCCTTGAAAGAAAGGTTAAGGAAGATTCGAGGGAACTGGCTGAAGCTTTTCTGAAGAAATATGTTACAAATTTGGAAATTGATTTGTCACTCCGTGATTTGGAGAACACTAAGTAGAAGCCGGAAGAAAGCTTCAAGGAGTATGTAGACCGCTGGAGAAGCCAGCTTCTGAAAATACAGACTCGGCCTTCGGAGAAGGACCAAATAAAGATGATCATCAAAGGTACCAAGCCTTCCATCTATGGCAAGTTGAGGAGGATGACCTCCATGATTGCGGATTTTCGACAGCTGAGGGAAACTGTCATAGATATTGAAGAAGAGGAAGCAGAGAATCGAAAGTCTTATAGTCTGAATATGAGGACTTTTGGAGGATCCTCAGATGTTAAGCCTATTTCTGCTGAAGTTACTGCCATTAAGAACCGACGGTTTTCCAACCTGGGCAGACCTTTATCCAAAGCTCTTGAGAAATTGACAAGGCAAGGACTCTTGAAACCTTTGGAGCCTAAAGTACTCCCAAATCCTCCCCCACCACACCTCAACATGAACCGTTATTGTCACTTCTACCAGCATCACGGTCATGACACCGATAGTTGTGCTCGCCTCAGATATGAAATCCAAGACCTCATAGACTCTCATAAGATACCCGACCCTGAAAAAGAACAGCCCAATACAATCCATAACCCTTTGCCTAACTATCACTCTGGCCCACCGCCTACCTACCTGATTAGCTTCGGCCTACCCGAAAGCTTTGTTCTCCAAACTTTCAACCACCAAACTTCTTGCATGATGATATGGGATGACGACAGTGAAGAACCATAGGCCAATGAAGAATGTCGTGGATGACGAAGTTGTTCCTCCTAGTTTATTTGATCTTGCATTTTCAAAGACATTAAGTTTATCTACTTGTTCGAACCTTTTCTTAATGATAATAAATATTTTCATTTTGCTTACCTGCCGGAGTCTCTTCATTTCAACCTGCAACATGAGTATATTTGACAAAAGCATTCAACCCTGGTACTATGATAACTCAGCGATGTTTAGAACACGGGGAATCCTCGGAAGAAGCAAGCAGAAAGACAGGATAGCCATTCAGAAATTGGGAAATGGGGCAGTAAGACTATCAGATTCAGAAGGGAATGAGTTCACCGAGCCGGTCAACGTAGACAGATTGAAGCAGTACTTTGCCTGAAGAAGAGAAAACCGAGCAGTCACCAAGAGAAAACCTAACCCAACGGAATAAGAAACTCATTCATGCAAGCATGCATACATGTAAAACACTTGCATTCTTTTTGTGTTTTGTGTTTGTTTTGTATTCACAGGTTTTGAAAAGAGAAGGCGGCAAAGACAAGCCAATCATAAGCAACAACAGTGCATCAGTCTCAGGAATGAATCAGAATCAGTATCAGTTGAGGGCGAGCCCCACATCAGTATCAGTTGAGGGCGAGGCCCATATCAGTGTCAATCCGGGGGCGAGGCCCACTTCAGTATCAGTTTGAGGGTCGATGCCCACATCAGCATCAGTTTGGGGATGAGTCC
Source organism: Zanthoxylum bungeanum (assembly GCA_019454045.1). Taxonomy (NCBI): domain Eukaryota; kingdom Viridiplantae; phylum Streptophyta; class Magnoliopsida; order Sapindales; family Rutaceae; genus Zanthoxylum; species Zanthoxylum bungeanum. Next base: position 45,121 of record SKCR01037255.1, read on the forward strand.
CAGGGTCGAGGACCCAATGTATCAGCAGTTGTAGTTTCGGGATGTGTCCCAGGGTCGAAGACCCACTACATCATCAGTTACAGTTCCGGGATGCGTCCCAGGGGCGAGCCCCACATCAGTATCAGTTGAGGGCGAGGCCCATATCAGTGTCAAATCCGGGGGCAAGGCCCACTTCAGTATCAGTTTGAGGGTCGAGGCCCACATCAGCATCATTTTGGGGATGAGTCCCAGGGTCGAGGACCCACTGTATCAGCAGTTGTAGTTCCGGGATGTGTCCCAGGGTCGAAGACCCACTACATCATCAGTTGCAGTTCCGGGATGCATCCCAGGGTCGAGGCCCACACATCAGTAGCAGTTTTTGGGATGCGTCCCAGGGTTGAGGCCCACATCATCAGCAGTTTTTGGGATGCGTCCTAGGGTCGAGGCCCACACATCATCAGCAGTTTTTGGGATATGTCCCAGGGTCGAGGCCCACAACAGCGACGGCTCGGAAATGAGTCTTAGCATACCGAAAATGGCACACCGAGAATGGAGCAAGGTTTGGGAATGAACAAGCCGAGTATGACACTCCGGGGGTGAGGCCCACATTAGTATCAGTATCAGTCTTGCCGGGTATGGCATTATGGGGGCGAGGCCCACATCATTATTAGTATTTCCGGGTATGGCACTCCGGGTATGGAGACATCAGTATCAGTTCTGCCGGGTATGGCACTCCGGGTATGGAGATACACATCAGTTCTGCCGGGTATGGCACTCCGGGTATGGAGATACAACATCAGTTCTTGCCGGGTATGACACTCCGGTTATGGAGACGCATCAACATCAGTATCAGTTCTGCCGGGTATGGCACTCCGGGTATGGAGATACAACATCAGTTCTTGCCGGGTATGACACTCCGGTTATGGAGACGCATCAACATCAGTATCAGTTTTGCCAGGTACGGCACTCTGGGTATGGAGATATTACAGCGACGCCTCGGGTATGAGGTTTAGCATGCCAGGTACGGCACTCCGGGTATGGAGACATCAATATCAGTTTTCCAGGTACGACATTCCGGGTATGGAGATATCACTGAGACACTCTAGGTATGGAGACGCAACCACGACACCTCGGGAATAAGGTTTAGCTTTCTAGGTATGGCACTCCGGGTATGGAGATATCACTTCGACACTCTAGGTATGGAGACGCAACCGCGACACCTCGGGTATGGGGTTTAGCATGCCGGGTATGGCACAACAAAATCAACTCTGCGACACTCTAGGTATGGAGACGTAACTGCGACGCCTCGGGTATGGGGTTTAGCACGCCGGGTATGGCACAATCAAAACAACACAACACAACACAACATGGCAAGTCAAGTGGCAGTTGGCGAGCCATGTAAGTAAAAAAATGCATTGCATAAACTTTGATAGGATTGTCATTGTCACACACTGCACAAGTCCCATCAAAGTGGGGGCGACTGTAGGCACTGCATTTTGCATATAAGTCTCTATGATGAGTCTCATTTGGAGACACTACCTTTTAAGTCACGAAAGTCGCGGGAAACAAATGTCGGAAGGGGAAATTCAGAATAAGTATGTCATCAGATTCAATTCACATGTTCACTATTTTCATCCGTGCTGCGTTCGTGAACACGTTCGAACGTCAAGCAGATTATGGACGTTCGTGCAGCGTTCGAATCGGCGTTCGAACGGTGTCGGTACTTCTGGTTTTGTTACTAGCCTCACGCCCAAGCCCATTAGCCCACCAAAACCCACCCAAAAATAATTAAAACATTTAAAACATGTCATAAATTAAAATAATATCCTTCCTAAATTAAACAAATCACATCTCAATCTAAATAATTCACATACCTAATCAAAACAAATCAAATATATGATCTTCCTAATTAAGCCAAATCATGTCCCCAATTAACTAGATATTTTCCTTGTGAGACACTAATCAAAATATTCCCCCCCATAATTACTTGATCCATTCATATTCAAACCTTAGAAACCCTAGCCTTTACCTATAAAAAGAAGCCTAAACCAACCTTCCACACCCTAGCACATACATACAAATCACAGAAAATTCTGCAAAGCATTAACACCCAAAACTCTCCTAGCTCAATCTCAAAAACACATCCCCTTTACATCACCGAAACAGTCCCCAAAATGCACCATAACACCACCGAAAATCACCCCTAAAACTGCACTATAACCACTGAAAAACACACTCAAACAGCAGCCCAAAAATATGCCAAAATGGTCCATTAATACAGTGAAAACAGTGACCGGAAAATACAACAAAAACAGCAGTAAAACAGCAGCAAAACAGAGGAAACGATAGCTCAAAACACCGAAGCAGTGAACAAGAGCAGTGGACCAGTGAACCGGAGGAATTGCGGAGCACCAACCCTTCCGACGGCCGTGTAACGGACTTTCGAGAAATGACCTAAGAGGTTAGACCTGAGGGCACTTCTATTATTCAATTTTATTCATCTCTTAATTGTTTTATTTATTTTCTTCACATGAGAGTCGCTTGTGGATGTATGTTGTAACCCTTGAATGAATGGGAAATGTGTCATCTCTTGCGGTATATAGGATGGAAACCCAGACGTAAATTTCGTAGCCGAATCCGAATGGACGGTAGTGCGGTCTGTACTTGGGATACAACTCCACGTACCACTTGAGCAAACGACACATATCTCGCTTCATTTTATCTTGGTTGTTTATTATCTGCATTTTATATTTCGTCATTTTCTTTATGTATGTTATTTGTTTGTGTATTGATGATGTAGTGCGCATGGGCTTAGTATATTGGTCTAAAGGTTCTCTATTTGAGGGAAGAAAAGTCCAAAAGGCTACATTTACGCCAATACTTTACCGCGCCGAACGAAGTATGTTTGATTGAATGTGAGATATGTATAATCGAGCATACGAGGTCCTATATTATTGTTGTCTTTATTCTATATGCACGGTAACATAATGCGCATGGGCTAACTAGGGTGGATTCAAGGTCCTCTATTAGAGGGAAAATGCCTGAAGGCTACATTTACCATGATGTTTTGTCGCGCCTTTTAATATGTCATTTACCCTTTGCATATAGTTGCTTTATTTACGCATGCATTGCATTCCTGTGCGCATGGGCTAACTAGGGTGGATGCAAGGTCCTCTATTCGAGGGAAAATGCCTAAAGGCTACCTTTACCACGATATTTTGCCGTGCCGTATGAGGTACACCCGATTGAATGGGAATGAGTTCAATCGGGCACACGAGGTCCAACATTGTGGATTTACTTATCTATGTATGTGTTGCGTCATTTATCATGCATCAGGTCTTGTCCCGTTCGAAAGCGTTCTCAAACGCTACACGAACACGAACCTTCTGTTTACCGTTCGAACGCGTTTACGAACGCTACTCGAACGCGCATGAGTTTTCTTTGTTTTATCATGCATCAGGTCTTGTCCCGTTCGAACGCGTTCTCGAACGCTATACGAACGCGAACCTTCTGTTTCTCGTTCGAACGCGTTTACGAACGGTACTCGAACGTGTATGTATTTTGTTTCATCAGGTCTTGCCCAATTCGAACGCGTTCTCAAACGCTATACGAATGCGAACCTTCTGTTTACCATTCGAACGCATTTACGAACGCTACTCGAACGCGCATGAGTTTTCTTTGTTTTATCATGCATCAGGTCTTGTCCCGTTCGAACGCGTTCTCGAACGCTACACGAACGCGAACCTTCTGTTTACCGTTCGAACGCGTTTTCAAACGCTACACGAATGCACATACACTGGACTGATTCCTTTTCATTTCATGCATAATTGCCTCTTGGGTGGTTTCTCTTGTATTATGTAATTGACCATGCCATTCCATTATTGATACTTTCGCTATTATCATCCATTTGTATTTCCGCATTCATCCATTTGATGTGTTCGCAAGATTGTGTTCAAGCATGACTAGGTCATTAGGATGTTACTTGTTTCTCAAGCATGATTTAGCCATTAGTATGTTATTCCTCTATGCATGATCTTGTTATCTCCTTTCCCAATAGGTGTTTCTTTATGTTTATGTTTAGGTTGTTATTTATTTTTCGTGTTTGATGATTCAACATGTTCATGAGATTGTTGTGTGATATCGTATGTTTTCCGTTATGATGATTAGTTTCATGCATGTGAACTTAGAAGTAGAATTTCTTGGAAATATGTTGCTTAGGCTTGGCTAAATTATTGCATAAATCATTTCATTACAAGTGGCATAAGTAAGGGACCATTCCGAACCCAACGGTTTGAGGTCTTCCCTTGCGAGGGGTGAGTGCGGCCTTAAATCATTTTCCCGGTTCACACCGGGTGGCAACTCCATGTTATTTCTCCGGTTTAGTCCCCCACAGGCTATTCCGTACTCCCGACCGGGCCACGAGCCCGGGACAGCGTCGTCCAACATCTGTGTCCCACAGTCGCTATAGTGATCTAATCAATTTAACTATTAAGTTATTAGTCCACTATTAGATTTTAAAATTAGAATTCAACAAACGGACCAAATGTCATTAAACTATTTAATTGATAAAAGCATATTATTTATTCCAAATGTACGTGGTATTGTATCCCAAGTGTAGACCATATTACCGACCATTCAGAATCGGCTATGGAATTTACGGCGGGGTTTCCATCCGATATACCAAGGAAAAATAATGTACTCATAAGGTCCATTTGTATTTAAACTTGAATTCGTAATTTTTAAACCTTAAAACCAATTAATCTTATTAATCTGTTTGCATGCATCTCATATTTTAATTTAACTTTTAAATTACATAAAATCATATTTTACGACTAGAATATCATATATGTTATCATGTTATGACATATGAAAATACAAGAGTAGGCACTGTAGGTAATATGACATGTTAATAAATATTTAAAATACATATACATTCACCCAGGCTGGACGTCACGACGCTCCCCAAACCAGTAGCAAAAAATGCATCAGGTCTATTGCGCGTCGCGATGCGACTGATTCCAATAGCTATCCAGTAGCTCAATATATGCAGCGTCGCGACGTACGAAGGTGCCCGTCGCAACGCGCTCCTGTTTCCAGGGGTAGAAATTTCAAAAATCATACACATTTCAAATTACTTTAACCGGGCTCTTATTTTTCTATACTAATCTAATTAGTAAAATAAATCCAAGGCATCCATTGGTCTTCAAATCTTGCTCTATAGTGTGTTGTTGAGTTCTTCACGGAATAGGTTCGTAATGAGTCCTTCGCGACATTGGCTCCTCCAAGTTACAAATAGGGTTACAAAATAGACTTATTACAAAGGAAATGAACTTACAACACTTGAAAGAATACGACCTTATGGTCTTACATTCCCAATACTAAAAATTAAGAGCCAGAAAAATTAACGATCAACGCAATACATTCATCACATGAATCAAAGTAAACATTCATCACATGAACATTAAAAACCATTCATCTTAAGAATCTAATTATGCCTACTCATCACAACATGCATTCTAATAATCTATATCTCATATAAATTATTAAAACTAAAAACTTTAAAGGAGAAGGGTTAAGAACACTTTTCAACCTTAAGCTCTTGATGCCAATTGTAGGAAACGACTTTCCTTAGCACAGCAGAAGTTGCTAATGTGGACAACGGCTCTTGTATGGACCCTTAAAACTTTCTTTGCCTTCTCATTTTTTAAATCCGAACTCTACCAACCGTTCATGAATTTCCTTTGAGATTCTACGGTAGAATCAACCACCTGATCATCCGAGCTATATCTCGAAACCAACAAACTGAAGTGTGAGCTTCACTCATAAAGATCAACTCTAAACTTTTTAGAGAAGTATAAAATCAAACTCTAAATAATTTAGAGAATGAAGTTGTCACAAACTGTGTTTGGTTTTTTAGAAAGATATCTTAACACCTAAGAAAAATTACGGAATAATTTTCTTTCAAACACTCTCACAATAATTGTGAATGTTTGAACTTTCTCTCTCTTTTTTCTCTCATTTGCACTTGTGTGAATGAATGGAATATACTAGCTCAACCATTGAGTGGAGATGGTAGAGATTATATTCTCTTACACAAAGCCAACCACCTTTGTCATTAAACATCTAATGTTTTTTTTGCAATGGAAAACACATTAATGTGAAGGCCATACCAAAGCATAAAAAATCTTTAGCTAATGACAAAGCCATTAGGTGTATGCATGGCACTTAATAGACATAATAAGTTGGAGAGCATGGTAAGTCATATGACTTTATCTCCAAGGTAAATAAAAAATCATTATCTTAATAATGATTTAATTACCTCAGCTATGATATAGTAATTATCTCATAATTATTACTAACTCTATTATCTTATAATCATGATTTGATTATCTTATAATCAAATAATTCTAAAAAATATTAAGGTAAACTAATATAACATAGTTTTCATTTGACACAAAATATATTATTAATCTTATTAATAATATACAAATATAATGTGAGCATATTATTAGATAATCCATTTATATTAGGTTTTCTACAGTTAATCGAGCTAGCACGGGGACCAAATGGACCTACAGTTCCGAGCTCCAATAATCTCAAAATATTAATTAAACCTTTTAATCAAATATTACGAATTATTAACTTCGCGTTATTCCGCTAAAAACTCAAAGTTGAACTCTCGTTACCGTAGATGGAAAATATAAGCCGAACAACTTCGGTGTCCATCGATATAGTCATTACATATGGATATAACCCTTCACGAATATCTCATAAATAGAGCCGGATCATAAGTCTGTTATACCCCTCCAAATATTTTATCTTTTAAGCACCATTGATTTTATAATGAATAATTTAATTCATAACAATTATGAATATAAAAATTTATATTGGTAATAGAAGATTTGAGCGCTCAAATTGTTCAAGTCTCGAATCAACACTTAAAAGAGATATTCTTCTATTTCTCGTAAGAATGAGTGAATTCCATAACTATGTAAAACGTTCCCAACTACACATCAAACCATATCCCCAAAATATGTAGTAATTGGCCGGGAATGCTACACCAACCTCACCATAGTAAATCAAAGGACATAGTCTGTCATGCAGGAGTTCATAATACACTCAGGTTTAAAATCGAATCCATATATGACCATCTATTAGATAAAATGAATTTCTTCGATTAACGGATATTATAAAAAATTCATATTTATTTGAGTCCAGTCCTATATGATCTCATCATATAAGGTGTCTTTATTCCCATGTCACCACATGAACGATCTCAGATCAAGGTCGTCATACAAGTATAGAATGGACCGCAGCTATAGATAAACCATAAACAAAATACTCTATTTGTTTACTCTCTATGAACTATTTAGATTACTAACTTCAGACTTAAATCCTCTTGTGCATCAAACATACAATAAGTCTGAAAATACGAGAGTAATCAAGGTAAACAAGACAATTGGAAAATATGCAATTTAAATCAAACAACTTTGATAAATGAATAATGTATTTATTGTTATTACAATAATCAATTCCGTTTACAATACATGAGGCTCTAGGGCATATATCCTAAAAAATGATTATGATATAAGCCTTACATCAAAAGAAATTTTTTGAAGAATTATTTTGTAAAAGCATCCAATTCTCATGCACATGCTACTTTTGATGAAAATATCACATGTAATGCATGCAATAAGAAATAACATAAAATATTTGAGTGCAGGAACATAAATGTGAATGTGAATGCATGGGTTTCCCAAGTAACCAAAATTAACCCCAATAGACCCAAGAAAGTTTGGGTACCAAAATGTACTTGGATGATTATGTAGGAGAAGCTTTGAGAGAGATTATTAATGAGAAATGCAAATTAATCCCAAAGATTCAACAAAAATAAGGAAATGGCTCAACAACAAGAAGATCAAAACGTTACCTAAAAAATGAATGAATTTGATGATCGGTGGATTCAACACTTTGTGACAACAATAATAGGTAAAATATGTGTTTACGGAAATATTGATACCATTTCCTCCAACTTATATATGTATGCTTATTTCAATTGATATGAATGAGACTTGAGTGTGAAGCATACTAGGGATTAAGCAACTTGATTTTAAATTGGTCGATTGCTACCATCCTATGCTTAATCATATTACCAATCTCATTTAATATCAATTGGTATCAAATAGAACTTATTGATTTATATGATATGTGTGATCCTTTTGAATGTTTAGCATTGCATATGCCTTGCATTGATTTTTTTTTATTGAAAATGAAATGTGTGGATATTGGTTTAACTTGGGTGATTTTGAAGATCCTTGTATGAATTTTACATTATATGACAATATGGGAGAAATGAATGATAATGCTAAGTGTGCATGTAAATGAACTTTTATATGTTTTTTATGCACATATGTTGTTTATATCTCATAGAACTAAATTTATGCTTCTCCATTATTTTGATAATGTCAAAGGAGGAGAAATCATGTAATAAGATTAAAACTTGTGTTACCCTCACATTTGTATTAAGGGAGGAGCAAATTTGTATTAATATATTTGTCTATGTTTTATAGAGGTATATTAAAGACAATCACATATTGAGGGGGAGTAAAATCGTCAACAAATTTATAACTCTCAAAATTTTATAAGTATTAAAGGTTGTGATCATAAAAAAGAATGAGATTGTTAGCGACATATTCTCAAGATGGATTTTGATGATGCAATACTAGAAGACTTCGTCACGTATTAATGGACATTACAAAAAGATATCGAAGCACATTGGTGGTGAAAAGTAATGAATGTGAAGATTAGCACATATTGAAGAAAATCTTCTATGATTTTAGCTTAGGACTCTCTTTGTAAAGTGAGTTGTTTATTTAAGTCTCTAAGCGCATATGATATATGCACATTCATTTAGATGCATTAAGCTCATGTGCAAAATATTTTCAAATTTTCAAATCATGTATTTTGACATTATGACCGACATACCGGTCTCTCATACCGGCATACCGGTATCTATGCTCTGTTTTGAGCAATTTTACTTTGCCTCTGGAACCGGACTACTCCATACCAGTCACCCATATCGGTCTATCTGGGATTTAAATAGTTACTGGAACCAGCATAGAGCATGCTGGTCTTCATACCGATAGACCTTCATATCTTATATGCTTTCGGAAATCGGCACGAACCATATCGGTCCTCATATTGATAATCACACCGACATACCAACCTACATACCGATCAATAATCTGACATAGTGCTTAAATCTTCAACGGTAATATAGCCGTTATAATTTAGCAGACTGACATACCGATCTCAGACAAAACAGTTTGGGCAGTTTACACATTCACTATATATTGAGCCCCAAATTCATTTTTCCTCTATCTTGCACCTTCATACAATTTATTTTAAGGCAAAAATAGAGAGTTTACAAAATTTTTATCATCATATACTCTCATACTCAAGCTTACACACTAGACATTCATATCATTAATAGTGAGCTTAGATTTCTTGGGTTAGCTACTCACACTAAATCTTCATTATCTTTGTAAGGGTCCAAGTTATTTTTTAAACTTCATATTCAAACACTTGAGATTATGAAATCCCTTTGTGAGTGGGTATACTGAAATTGGTGAATTGTAAAACTTTGTGAGTGGGCCTATGAACAAAAATCATTGTAAAAGTTTTAAGAGTGAACCTAGGGATAAAACTATTGTGTAAAGGTTTGGAGTGAACCTATGGAATAAAAATCTTAGTTGCGGGTGAGCCACAGAAAACTCGATATAAGTTGTGGATTCAACTTAGTGGATATCTTCAAGCGTGGCTTGGGGGAATGGACGTAGACATTATTGGTTGAACCACTATAAATCACCAGTGTTAATTTCCCTAACTCTATCTCCTTATTTTATCGCAAGCTTAATATTATCTTTCCATATTATTTAGCATAGCTTGAGATTGAGAAATTGATTAATAAGTTTAATTGATAAAGTTACTAGCTTAGTAGTGTAAAATTAGCTGAAAATTTTATTTCCGCAATATTAGGTCATTACCCAATTCACAATTTCTTAGTTATAGATAATTTGTTTGTTATGCGCATATAGATCATTTCAATTATATGATGATAAAGGCTTTGGTATAATATCCATCGCTTAGAGAATTACAACTCATTTTGCTGATCTTATTCATCCGGACAACTGTTTATTGATGTTGCAATGACAACTTAGAATATCTATTGTACAATACTGAATTTTTATTTTTTATTTTTATGCCTATAATAGTAAATTTAAAAAAAGTCAATTTAGAATTTGTAAAATAATTTTGCAATTTTGAATACAAAAGACAAAAGACAAAAGTTAGATGGTGAGAGAGTGCTCAAGAATTGTAATTATGATTGTCTATTAGTTCTAATTGATGGCAAGCTTAATTAGCTAGTTTAATTATATTCATTCAATTCACTCTGAAGCTTCCTTCAATTGTGCAACAGATTGGCATGACACCTGTGAAAAAAAGTGGATTGGAATGTGAACTTATCATTGTATGATTAAAAAAAGTTTTTTTTTTTATTTTATTTTTATTTTTTTTTAGTTTCCCCCCACTTTTGTAGACCATAAAGCTTTCTTCTTGCTGGAGACGTTGGCCCTTCACCCTACCCCATTTCAATTTTTTTTTTTTTTTAATGAAAACCAGATATGTGAACAGTGGTTTTAAATTCTCAAGGAAGAAACAGCCTTTTAACATCATTAAATATTGTAATAAGTGTACCGAATGTTATAGAAAACACATTGTTTAACAATACAATGACAAGTTTTTAGCAAACCGCGCGATTAATTTGCAAGCGGTGTTCACGGGTTAGATCTGAACACAATTTACAAATCGGATTCAAATGCAAAGCAATGCCTGACAGTGATGATAGTGATAGCATAACCATTTCTCATTAATTTTGACTCTAGATATTATATATAATAAAGAAACAAGTTGATCTCCCACCTTATTATGGATAATTAACAAACCCTCATCATTTTTATCATTTTATTACAGTGCTAGTCATAATTTCGAATTTAGATTCAGTGCTTAACTAAGTTATGTTAAGTATTTTTATAATATTATACCACGTTTAAAATTCAATGATAATTTATTAAAAAAAAAAATGAACACAATACTCAGCTAAATACCAAATTCATATCTCATAATTTCACCATATGTTGGTTATAGTTTCTTTCTAATGTGGCCAGAAATATTGGAAATATAAGAGAATAATTATTATTTGTTAAATGAAATATTCTTTGTAATAAAAAAGGTTACCAGCTTGTTCATAATTGCTCAGGAACACAAGCTGCTGCAAAATGGTCTAAAATTTATTTATTCATACAACAATACAAATTTTCACCAATAAATAATAAACCAATTAATCCCCAATATTTAAAAAGTAGTACAAAAAAAAAAAAGACTGCTTCAATGTAATGCCTAGTGGGCTGCCATGGCGACTTGAGGAGTACAGTAGCTAATGCTTCTTTGATTAGGCATAGCAAGCATAGCAGTGTGATCCAAGAAATCATTTAATGCAATAACAGATTGTAAAATTATTCTTAAATCATCAGCACAAGCAAATCCCATGTTGCCTTGTTGCCTCACAGCATACACATAAAATGTTATACACCCTTTTCTGAACTTGAATCTAGCCATTTCACAACCTGTTAAGCCTCTAATGAGCTTCTTGTTCACTTCCCCTAGAGGAATTTCTGGTGGCCAAATCCTGTCCACAGCTTGCTTCATGCTCTCAGATTCAAATACAAATAAAACTACTTTTGATTTCTTGGTGCCAAGCCCTAGGGTTAGAGTATGCCAAGCATGATGAGCTAGTATTGTGAAGTTTGTAGGCAAGTAACTTGTGGTCGAAGCAAATGGGGTTTTGTTGTTATTGGTGTTGGTAATTTTGGTTACTGGTGGTGGATATGAAAGGATTTTGAGAAGCTCAAGGGGTCTTGCTCGCCGGATTGTGAAGGATTTAATGATGAACTGGCCGCCGAATTTGAGACCTTTTACTTGAGAGCTAGACTTGAAAGCTATGCTATCTGGTTTTGTTGTTGTTTGGTCATTTGGGTGTTGGTGTTTTTGCTTCTTGTTGCAGTTGTTGTTGTTCTTCTTCTTCTCCTCTTTTTCTCCCATGGCTTTTTTGTGGATGGTGGTGGTGATGGTGTTGGTAGGTGGTGAGGTTTTGATTAGTGTAAATGATAATTGATAACAAACCAACCTAATGCTTTTGGTGGTGATATTGTATTATTGTTTTTTTGGGGGGACATGCATGCATTTCAGTCAAAAAGAGAGTTACCCACTTTATATGAATGTGATTTTCTTTATAGTTTTACTACCGTTATGCATGAATCTGGATTATTTAAATTCATCATGAGGGCTTGGATATATAGTATATATACTCATATTAACTTGGGAAAATTATCATTTTTCACTCACTAAAATTCAATTGAATTCGAATTTTTTTTGAAACAGATCAATTTTTGCTAAAAATCTACTAGCTACGTATCAATTTCTTATTTGATGTGAGAGAAATTATCAATATTATTCCACCATTAATTTGTGAAAATTAATATAATTTAAATATTTTCGGATTTTTGTGAATTTCAACCAATTTCTAATGGAGTAATTAATGATAGTTCCTCTATTAACTTATTAAATTTTAACCAATACACATGCGGGACAAAATCTTTAATTAGAACTCAAAATAAGTTGGATATGCCTCTAAATAAGTGAAAGAAAATCATCCACATAAAACACAAGCAGAAGCGAAAAAAAAAAAAGAGTTTATTACCCGACTAATTACCGATTCAATATGTAGATTGATGAGCGGACAATATATCATATTTATCACCTCTAAATGTTATATTTTGTGAGTTAATTCGAGTCTCTCGAGTGTTTTGATGTGTTCACTGTGTTTTTATAAGATATGATACACGTGGAAAGACACGAGTTTGAAATGTTGATAAATTAATGTGTTTTTGCATACCAGTGACATCTTAAATCACGTAATATTTAATATTTTAGTCATACTTTTTTCATATGATGTCCAATTGAGGTGATTCAAATTTCATTAGAAAGAAGACTCAATTATCTACAACTTTAAAGTTTATGTCGAAGACTGAATCAAACTCTATCATGATAAAAAAAAAATGAGTCTAAAAATATGAGGAGTAATCATTAGCTCGCCAATGGAAACCCATTGGCAAGCTAATGGGACCTGAAATTTTTTTTGTTGCTCTTTGCCTTCTATTGACGTGCCAATGGGATCTCATTAACGCGCCAATGGGTTCATAATTCCTATTTTAATGAATTTCTTAAGAATGAAAGCTCTCAACAACTCATATATAAGAATAAATCTGTCACAAACCCTAAATATCAGACTTCGAACATACTTTTGGAACTTCAAAGTAAGAAAATAATACTTAGAGTAAGGCAAAAACAAGTTCCTCACCCGGTGTTGGAAGCCGAATACCGCAACAAGAGTTTTTTCTTCCTTTCTTTTTCTAGTTGTTTTTTTATGAGTTATTGGCTTGTGATAATTATTGGCTTGTGTTTATTGAATATTATAAGTAGCTAAATCATTAATTTAGGGTTGTAATGGATCTTAAGCACATGTTTATTAATTTGTATCTTTTTATTCTTTTGGGTGTGTTATTGAATTATTTATTATTTATTATTTTATCTATTGAATGCATGTTTTATTGCCTGGCTAATAATAGAATAGTCGTGGTAAATCCTTAGGAACTCGACATATAAAATTTGGGTTAGCCATGAGAATAATAACACATGATCTAGTTCTTTTGAATAGATTTGTGTGCAAGATATATATATTCTTGCAGGGCACGCGTACTCAATATTAGAATTTGATCTTAATGGATTTGGTTTAAATTAGTTAACATAGACATATAGTAAATTAGCTTAATCGAAATATTTCTACCTGACCATCGAAAGAGATTTGTAGATAATTTAATGTTCTAGGTTAATAATTCATAACGACAACTCAATTGAATGAAAAGTGCATGAATCAATTGTTTGCGTGCTTAGGTTAAGTTACAACCCTAATTTCTTTTATTATATAAGGTTTTCCCAAAAGTTATTTATTTACTCTTTATTTAGTCTTTTGGTTAATTAGATTTATTAAATTTCTCTATTAACCAATTGTTTAGTTGTAATTAAGTAGGTTTAGTTTTAGTAATAGGAGAAATAAGAAGGTCATGTGGATATAATATCCGACTTTTAATCACTATATTACTTGAACGATACGTAAACTTATATGCGGTAGTAAAATCGCAAGAATAAAGCTATGAGATTGAGTGGGTCACTCTACAAATTAATTTTCACTATCTTTATTTTATATATTTATCATAATAGTACATCCCTATTATGAAAGTCAATGTACATTTTTTAAAGTGCGGTGGGGTTAGATGAAAGTAGTTGGATTTCTTGATTACTCTAATATTTTGATGTCATATCTAATGATTCTCCCACTTGACACTTCTCGCATTCATATCCTTTTTCCTGCTCATGATGCCTGGGAATGAATTATTATTTTTATTTATTGTTGTTGTATATGTTTAAAAAGACACATATATGCAGGGGCGGTGGCAAGTTGGGCCCAGCAGGGGCTGCAGCCCCTGCTGGGCCCAAAATTTTTTTATCAAACTTAAAAAAAAAAAATTGTTACTAGCCCTGCTTTTTTCAAAATCAGAGTGCCCTTCAATATTCAATCTTCATCTTCAGTTTTTCACACTTCACAGCAACAGCCGACAGCCCCTGCCCCCTGGTATCTTTCTTTTTTCTTTTTTCTTTTTAATTTTTTTGTTAATCATCATTACTACTATTAGTACTATGCAAATCCATTTTTTATTTTTGATTGCAAATCCATTTTTGTTAAATCCATTTTTGATTGCAAATATTATACAAATTAACAAATATCTTTCTTTTTTTATTTTTATTTTTTGTTTTCAATTTGATGCTTGAAATGGGTTAATCGTTAATGCCATTAACCAGGGGCGGTGGCAAGTTGGGCCCAGCAGGGGCTGCAGCCCCTGCTGGGCCCAAAATTTTTTTATCAAACTTAAAAAAAAAAATTGTTACTAGCCCTGCTTTTTTCAAAATCAGAGTGCCCTTCAATATTCAATCTTCATCTTCAGTTTTTCACACTTCACAGCAACAGCCGACAGCCCCTGCCCCCTGGTATCTTTCTTTTTTCTTTTTTTTTCTTTTTAATTTTTTTGTTAATCATCATTACTACTATTAGTACTATGCAAATCCATTTTTTATTTTTGATTGCAAATCCATTTTTGTTAAATCCATTTTTGATTGCAAATATTATACAAATTAACAAATATCTTTCTTTTTTTATTTTTATTTTTTGTTTTCAATTTGATGCTTGAAATGGGTTAATCGTTAATGCCATTAACTTAATGGGTTCTGTTTAATTTTTTTGAAATGGGTAATCGTTAATGCGTGTATTACAGCCCCTGCTATCTTTCTTTTTTCTTTTATTTTTATTTTTTGTTAATCATCATTACTACAGTATTATGCAAATCCATTTTTTATTTTTGATTGCAAATCCATTTTTGTTAAATCCATTTTTGATTGCAAATATTATGCAAATTAACAAATATCTTTCTTTTTTTATTTTTATTTTTTGTTTTCAATTTGATGCTTGAAATGGGTTAATCGTTAATGCCATTAACTTAATGAGTTCTGTTTAATTTGTACATTTGTTAATTACTTAAATTGATTGCATCATTGAAATTGTGGGTTTCACTTTATTTGCATAGAAAAAAATTAATAATAATAATAATAATAATAATAAAATAGGAAACACGTTTTGGTGCTGATGAAGTTTCATAAACATTTTTTTCATATAATAATAATAAAATAGGAAACTAAATTATTCTTTTGTTTATTTGATATAGTTATGGAGAAATATTTTAAAAGAATATCAACATTACAATCTTCTCCGAAGAAAACTAAGTATTGTTCAAGTGAAGATGTAGAAGTTAATTTACAAGATCTTCCTACAGATCCTGGATTAAGACCTCGAATCTCTTATTATAGTCATAATATCCGAGATGAAGTCCGAAGAGCGTACTTACAAAAGGGTCCTGTTCAACCTAAAAATCACAACTTTAAACTCGAAGTGAATATCGAGCCCATTTGAATGCTACTATTGATTGTGTTAGATTTCTGTTAAAACAAGGGCTTGCATTTCGTGGGCATGATGAGTCTAAAGATTCAAATAATCGAGGTAACTTTCTTGAGCTTCTACATTTCCTTGCTGACCATAATGAGGACATTGATGCTATTACTTTTGAAAATGCTCCTAGAAATCTTCAGTTGACATCAAATGAGATTCAGAAAGATATTGTAACTTGTGTTTCAGTTGAAACTACCAATATTATTATTAGAGAGATGGGTGATGTTTTGTTTTCTATTCTTGTTGATGAGTCTCGTGATATATCATCAAAGGAACAAATGGCTGTCGTTTTGCGTTATGTGGATAAAAATGGCTATGTGGTTGAGCGTTTTATCGGTATTGAACATGTTACTAGTACTACAGCTCTTTCACTAAAAGAGGCACTTGACAAGCTATTTTCTAGGCATGGATTGAGTATGTCTAGGCTGCGTGGGCAAGGGTATGATGGAGCTAGTAATATGCGAGGCGAGTTCAATGGCCTTAAAGCACTCATTTTGGAGGATAATAAATGTGCTTATTTTATTCATTGTTTTGCCCATCAACTTCAATTGGTTCTTATTTCTGTGGCGAAAAAGAATGAAGATGTTAATTCTCTCTTCAATTTAATTACTATGTTAGTCAATGTTGTTGGAGCTTCAGCAAAACGTCGTGATATTCTTCAAGAAGAACATGCTCGTGCAGTCATTGAAGCACTTAATAGTCATGAGATTTCAAGTGGACGAGGTTTAAATCAAGAAATAACTTTGAAACGTCCTGCTGATACACGTTGGGGCTCACATTATGGTACGTTATTAAGCATAATTAGTATGTTTTCATCTATTACTAATATGCTTGAAATTATTTCGAATGAGGGAAATTCTGAACAAAGATTTCAAGCTACAACATTGCTGAAATTCATGCATTCATTTGAGTTTATTTTTAGCTTATTCTTGATGAAAAGAATACTTGGATTTGCATATGAGTTATCTCAAGCATTACAAAAAAAAGACCAAGACATTGTGAATGCCATGAAATTAATTGGAGTGTATAGGCGAAACTTGCAAAACATGAGAGAGAATGGATGGGACTCTTTACTTGGTGAAGTTTCTTCCTATTGTGAGAATCATGACATTGATCTTCCTAATATGGATGATATTTTTTTGACTAATGGGAGATCACAACGCAAGGGTCAAAAGATCACAAATACACATCGTTTTCGTGTTGAGTTATTTTATGCAGTTTTGGACATGCAACTTCAAGAATTAAACAACCGCTTCAATGAGACGAACACCGAGTTGCTCCTTTGTTTGGCATGTCTATGTCCAAATGACTCGTTTGCAGCTTTTGATAAACATAAATTACTGCGCCTTGCTGAATTTTATCCAAATGATTTTTCTTCGATGGATCTCATGGCACTTGAAATTCAGCTTGAAGTTTATATTATGGATGTTGGTTCTGATAATGATTTTTCAAGATTGAAAGGGATTGGTGAGCTTGCAAGAAGAATGGTTGAAACTGGAAAAGATAAAGTGTTTCCATTAGTTTATTATTGGTGACATTAGTATTGATATTACCGGTTGCCACAGCTACAGTGGAAAGAGCATTTTCAACTATGCATTTTGTGAAAAATCGATTGCGAAATCGGATGGGAGATCAATGGTTAAATGATAGTCTAGTAGTATACATAGAAAAGGATATTTTTTGTAATATTGATAATGAAGTAATTATCCAACGTTTTCAACATATGAAAGCTCGTCGAGGACAATTGTAAATGTATTGAATGAAAATATTAAATATATGAATGAATTTCAAAATTTTGGTATTTTTTTTGTTGAACTTTTTATCTTAGCCCCTCCTGTGTTGAATCCCTGGCTCCGCCACTGCATATATGGGAGATAATTTTAGCAAATCAAGCCCATGCATAGTTGTAATTAGGTGTTGAATAATTACAGGTTAAGTTGAGTGACAGATTTTTTTTGAAAAAAAAACTGAGAGACAATTAAGATCATGATCCGGATGCACTCAAAGGGTCATACTCTAATCCACTGTTTTGGTATATGTGCTCTCTGACATAAATATAATTAACTCTAAAATTAAATTAATCACCCAGAAAGTTATCAGTTTGATATTCATAATTGCACCCATTTGTTTTATGTCCTTAGATCATTGGATGACTAAACATTTTATTTTTATCAGAATATGCAATGTTTCAGTTCCATTTCACAAATTATTGTAAACAAATTAAGCTGCTATATATAGATCAGCAATGACTAGAATTGGCCCCATTAATTGTCACAAGTTTGGTGAAGTTATTCAAAAAAAAAATAAAAAATGGTTATATAAATCTGGTTCCATTTGGGGTTTTTTTTAATTATTTATTTTTTTAAAAAAAAAAATTTAAAAAAATAATAAGGAGAGTGAGTGAAAGATAAGGTTTGCTTACCTCAATTCACAACCAATAAGTCTTCTCTTGAAAGTTGTTTTCCCCTTGAAGACACCGTTGCCTTTAATCATTTGATGAGAAAATCAAATCATCTCTGTAAAGTTTTAGGTGGTATTGATATTATCATGTTATCATTCTTATTATTTTATTATATATTATCATATATTCATATAATATTTATAATTATTTTAAATTTAATAATTGTCACGACCCCATCCTTAGAGCGGGCCGAACCCTAGAAAGAGGTCTGTGAGCCACTTCAGCTCGAGCACCTATATGTCATGCAACTGAACCAAAAGTTCGCAAATAAAAATAATATTCCATAAAATGCAATCCAATAAATCTCAAATAAATATTTACACCAAAAGTGTTTAAAAACATGAAAGTTATCCTAAATATCGTATCTCAAAAGCCAAAAGAAATGTTTGGACCAACCCGACTGACGGCTGTGGCAAACAAGTCAAGTCCTGGTATTGATACTGCTACTGTTGCGCTGGCGAATTACCTGGGATGTTTGGGAAATGGGGGGTGAGCTTAAAGAGCTCAATAAGTAAAAACAATCATACTTTCAACATGACCTCACCAATAATATATATATATATATATATATATAATAATTATGAAAACAACAGTTAATATATATATAAAAGCTAATTCGGGCAAAACATACTCACAACTGTTGGAAAATGCTTATTCATAAGCATTTTGAGGCACAATTTCAAGCATGGTCCACTTCGTGTTAGTGGTTGTTATTGAATGATTCGGATACTCCTCCGTGAGTACTTCGAAATGGTATATTCATATGCTTAAAATGGTGCTTGGGTGAATGAGAAATTGTTGTTCAAAGTTCACCCATTGGTGTTGGAAAATAAGATAAGTGAGCTTGTCCCACATGGGAAAGCTATAGAGAGAATATTAAGCTTATATATGATTGTTCATATGTAGATGGGTAAGAGTTGTAAGGATAGAGGCTCTCTCTACGTGCGCGGGGGGGGGGGGGGGGGGGCAAATCAAATCCGAACCAAGCTTGGCTCGTGTGCACCTGCGTACACGAATGCCGGACCAAAATGTGCAGGCCCGGCCCAACCGAATTTTTAATTTTCTCTACAATTTTTCCAAGCCTTTTGTAATTCCATAACAGCTAATTTAATTAGCTTGGTGGTTACATAGTTTAATTTCCATTAGTGCTAATTTAATTAGCTTATTGGTTACAACAATGTGTAACATCTCCCATTATGAAATTTAATTGGCAAGTTAATTTCTATTAATTGATATGTGTTTTCTTTTCCTATATAAACAACATCAGTTCTTGTTTTCAAAATATGAAATAGAAGATAGAGAAAGACAAAGCACACACACCAGCTCGGTTTCTTTGTTTTGTTAAAAAGGAGAGTTCAAACACTTTGTGGTTCGTTGGATACGAGTTTGGTGGTGCTCTTACTCGTACGTTTTCCGTTGTATCCTGGGAAACAATCGTTCACGTTCTACTGCACCTACGGTAGGGGACGAATTTATTTTAAGGATATTGTTGTTTTCAACAAGCCTCGGGAAAGTGAAGAAGCAGTGGTTCGTTTCTGCTCTTCTGCCATCAGCCTATGCCTCTGCTTCTGCCACTGCCTCAGCCTCTGCCTCTGCCATCAGCCTCTGCCTCAGCATCTGCCTCTGCCTCAGCCTCTGCCTCAGCCTCAGCATCTGCCTCTGCCTCTGCCTCAGCCTCTGCCTCTGCCTCTGCCTCTGTCATCAGCCTCTGCCTCAGCATCTGCCTCTGCCTCAGCATCTGCATCTGCCTCTGCCTCTGCCATCAGCCTCTGCTTCAGCATCAGCCTCTGCCTCAGCCTCTGCCATCAGCCTCTGCTTCAGCATCAGCCTCTGCTTCTGCCTCTGCCTCTGCATCTGCTTCTGCATCTGCCTCTGCTCTTAGCCTCTACTGTCAGGGCCCGCCGTTAGGGTCTGATCCGAAGATTATTGTAATATTTGTCATATTTGGATTTCCCAATTACCGTGTAATAATTATAATACATTGTACATACAACAACAACACATCTCAATCAAACAAAGTTTACTATCCAGATTTGGTATAATAATGGATTGAAACCATTGGGAGAGTCTCTCTCTTACCTCCAAGGTTTCCCACCATATAATCCCGCATAAATGTGCAAGAGGGGGATTGAACCATATGCCTCTGCTAATCTCGCATATCCGACCATTATCATACTAAATCCAACAACATAACAACAATCTCACACAACATCCAATACAACACATCTCATCGCATTTCATCCATCAACTCATCTCAAAATCACATAATACTCAAATACTTCGATTCATAATATAAGCATACAATTTATACCCAAAATTTGTATTCACAATTTATGTTCTCTTGCTATCGATTTTTCAATCAATTTCCAACATATATATAAATATATTTACATTACATTACTTAAACTCACATATCAAACATCAATCAACAAACATTTATGTTAAGGGAATCATCGTGCTTTGTACTTACCTCAATCCACACAAAATTCTCTATATCTATATGTCCTCGCTAAAATCTGGAAAAATTATAAAATTACGAGCAGGTCCCTATATTTTACTAAAATTATGACTTTACCCATAAACTTCTCAAATTTGCAATTTAACCTCAATACTCTCCAATATTATCAATTTAGTCTCAAACTTCTCATTTATCACCTATTACTCACTAGAAAACAGAATTAATACATTTAGGTCCATAAACATGCCAAATTATGAATAAATCCAAAACTCTCAAAATCTTACAAATACACCCCTAAAACTGTAAAATATAACGTACAGAGCTCCAACGACTTCAAAATTTCAGAATGAGATGATTAACGGATAGAACATGTCACCAGGATCACAACGGCAGTGGTGGTAATGGCGGATGCTCGGTGGTTACCGAAGAACAATCGAACGGCGTTAACTATCGTTCTTAGCTCGTTTCACGACAACTGAAGGTCCGAATTGGGTAAACGAGGTGCCTAACCCGCGTATCTCGATGAGGGAAAGATTCTGGTCCGAGAGGTGTTCTGCACGCACGGCGGCGCATGGGCGCATGGGGCGACGATGCGGCGGCGCGTGGGAGCGCGTCCGGCGGTTTCAAGCGATCGGACCGGCAGCGTCGGCTTCATCTCGGCGAGGGGATTCTCCTGGAGTGGTCACTCGTCGGAAAAGATGACCGGAAGACGTTGAAATCCCTCTTTCTCTCTCCTGCCCACTCTTTCTCTCTCTAAACTGGTTTCATTTTCTCTATTTACGTGTCCGTTTCTCTCTCTAACTGCTCAATGATCTCTGAAAGTTTTGTATTTCTTTATACTACTGATCAACACACCTCACTCTCTCCTTTTGTTTTCAAGATCAACCTACATCACAAAATAATCTGATAGTTTTGTTTAATATGGATATATATATAGCTAGTAGAGTTAGTTTAGGTTTCTTGTTGCAGAAGCAAAGAATATGGAGTAGTGGAGATAAGGGCAACAAGAAAGTAGGAAACAAAAAAAAAAAGGATAAGTTTATTTAAAAAAAATAACTGCACTTGAGATAGAGTTTCACAATAATAGTTTGGAATCTAATTGAATAATTTTTCGCCACTTGAGAATACATCGTTGTAGGAAGTGGCGGTTAGATAGAGGAGGGAGGTGGCGGAGAGGAGGATGCCGATGGTTTTCATCATGGTGCGGCCCTATTCTGACAGTGACAAACAACCGTTAATTTAACAAATATATGCAATTCGAGACATGAAGTAGTATTTATAATAAGATGAAGAAAGCCTTTAAGGACGCGGTCGAATTAGTTTTCAGACATATTAATGAAACTTATCATCTGAATTTGAACTTTATAAGAAGTAACAGGTTTAAAATAAATTTAGTTTCACTCACCCCTTATGTTTTAAAAAATGATAGTAATAAGAGCAAGAAATGTTTCAAATGATTAATTACAATTTAAGCTAATGTGTATGTTGAGGTGAACAAGAGTTCAAAGATTGGGATCACTAATATTTATAGATCAAAGTACGTGGGAGATATAAATTTTTTCACCTTAAAGTCAAAGTGAAAATTAAATAAAGATATTTTTTATCGCCTAATTATGTATTAAATTTTACGTAATTACATAATTTTTATTTATTCGAAAATAAAAATGGATGTGTGTTTGTGGAAGAGCAATATTTTTTTTTATGGAAAATAAAACAGGAACCAGCCGAGGCCGGCGGGCGCAAAGACGAGAAAGGACAATCATCGAAACCGGTGAGGAAAATGTATGGGCTGAGTTGATTTGAGGATTTTAATTTTGGGATAAGGATTTTCAATTTAAAAAGCTTCAACTTCTTATTAAATTGTTTGACAAAACAGAAGCCCACTATTTTTTCCTAAAATCTCAGATGTCACTTATCATTTATCCCACGTAAAATATGGATATATATATATATATATATATAAGGCAATAAATCTATTATTTTCTGATGTGAGATTTTTTATATTTGGTTGCGAAACACTTATTTAATATTTGATCAAAATCAAACAATCCCTAACTTGTTATTAGAAGTGATAATTCTAGTCTTCCAAAACATCGAACTGAGTGAGATTTAAATGTTTGATTTTTGTTAGAATTCAATATCAATATCATCAAATCAAATTAATTATTTGTTTGAACTCATATATATATATATATATATATATATATATATATATATGAATTTCAAAATTAGAAAAAAAAGGTGAGGTCGCATCAAATGAATTAGGGGGTGCTCGGGGTGAGTTGTCGGAGTTGGGATTCAACATACCTACCCCACAAATAATGCGAGTTGAGATTTTTTCAACCCATTTTGACACGTAAAATTCGTGCGGATCACGGTTGACTTGGGATTAGGTTGTATAGATTGAATATATTGCTATTTTAAAAAAAATTAAAAACATAATTAAAAATTCAATGATGTACATTTAAAATAATAAATAAACATATAAAAAAGGGAAAAAAGACTAAAATATAAAATTCAATGAAAAATA